>MU223892.1:1898981-1909338 GCA_018584345.1 Thuja plicata
TATATATAAGATTTTTGTATATATATTTATATACAAGTTATGTATATAAAAATGGGTTGTGCTAAATCTCATTTTGTTTATTATTATTTTTGTTGTAAATTGTACAAAGGGTTTCATTTTTTTGTTTAATGGTAGGGGGCTGCGTTTTTTTTTTAAATGTGTAGAGCACATGACAAAGGGGAGGGTTATTTTTAGCAGAGGGTGGGATGTGGGCTGTTGTGGTGAGCCGCGACCACTGTCCCTCCACCATAGTTCACGGCTATTCAGCCATGGCTGTGGTGGCTAGCACGGGTGTTGTGGTGACCATGGGGGACAGATCCTCCCCCCGCCTTCCATAAAGGAGCGGTTGTGGTGGGGGAAATGGTCCCCCTAGCCGTCGCCCGCCCAAACCCCATAGCAATTTTTTTTACGGTTTTTTTTGTATTTTTTTTCTTTTAACATATAAAATAAAATAGTGTTTTTTTTTATTAAGACAGAAATAACAGAATATAATAAACATCAATATGGTATATATGTATTAAATGAAATAGAATATATGTATAAATATATATTCAGTTTTACTTGCAATATCTTAAGTAAACAAAATATATAAAGGAAAACAATAAAACATGTATGCATATATAATTGAATATATATATATGTAGAAATTTCTTTTTGCCTTTTAGCATTAACCCTTTTTTTTCAAAAGATAATCAGATTCTTAAAACAGGAATGTTACATTTAAATATCTATTCAGATTTTTTTTTTTAAATTTGTATAAGTGTTCAAGACACATAGAATTTAAATACAGAATGCAAGCATAAGAATGCACATACATAAATAGTATGAACAAGAATATAATATACATAGATTAATTCCATTAGCCTAAACTTTTAAGAAGTAGAAATGTAAAACAACAAGCTCAGACATAGATGTATTTTTTTTAACATTCAGTATATATATTAAAAAAAAACTAATATATATATATGTGTGTGTGTGTGTGTGTGTGTGTGTGTGTGTGTGTGTGTGTGTGTGTTTAGTTTTCTATTGTATACATAAACAGAATGATAAATACATAAGATAAGTATATAATATAATAAAACATATTTATATTAATCGTGCAGAGGTATTATATTTACATAACTTTTGTAGAAAAATGAGTTGTTGAAATTGAATGATAAAACTCAAATATATATGTAGATTTATTTATTTATTTGGGAGTTATAATAATAACAGAATAATAACACAAAGGGACGCATGTTTATTGATTTACATTTGACAACATTTAATAGGAAAAACAAAATTTTATCATTGAAAGATTGGCATATACTTTTCCTTTTACTTGCACATAAAGATAAAAAGTAGAAGTATCTCTCTCTATTAGATTTCAATAAAATGACAGATTAAATAAAACACATTCAATATCACTTTTCCTTTTTCACTACATTTCTCTTACAAATAATTTGAAAACATTCAAATAAATTTTGCAATAGACCTTTATCATTTGAATTCATGAAATTTACAAAGCATTTCTATTCTTTACAATAAAATATGCCACATTGGCTACAACATAAAATAAAATGATGAGTATACAAGTCCTCTCTAATTCAAGCTTCTTGTTCTTCAACTCTTCAAGAATATATGATACAACCAAGACCTGCAATAAAACTTAGAGCTTGACCATGGGATGCTCACCTCCCATCCTAGGCCTCTAAGAGGCCACCCCTGAGCTTGGGGAACCAAACATAGGTAGTAAACACACATGAAAGAAATAACAATAATAGGAAAATAATAATACACACAAATATACCAACCATGGCTGTCACAATGGGTCACATATTGACCCAACAATGGGGTGAAGTGGACCAAGTACCCAAGGGGACAAAACCATCCAAAGAAAGAAACAAAACAACCTTCACAAGCCATCAAAGGCTACATCTTCTCATCTCCTTCCAAGTGCACAACAACTCCATTATTCCCCCAAGGCTTCAAGCCATAAAAAAAACTCCCTTATGACCCCCAATATAAAAAAGGTGTATTGACTTCATGGAGCCCATACTCCATATTTTCTCCCTCTCCTCCTTGATGAGAGACTCTACACCTGTGAGCTATCACTATACCTTTACCCCCAAGGCTACTCTTCCCTCCCAAGGGTGACTGGACCTTGAGACTCTCATTCACAAATGTACTCAACACAACACAAAATAAAATCAATACAAGAAAGAAACAAAACTCAAAATCTCCATCACAACACATAGAACATGAAAGGATTGCTTACAACAAGTAATTTGAAAAACCAACATAATTCTACAACCAATATGCAAAAACAAGTGAATACAACAAGCACAAAATGTTGGTGCCACCAACCTAGAACCAAGCTTAAGGAAGAAATTTTGATGAAGAGCTCCTTCCTTCCTAAGTCTCCTTCTCCCAGATTCTCCAAAATTGGCAATGTCTCTAAGATAGAGAGTGGGTGTTCAAACTCTCCAATATGGAGAGTACCCACAAAAAGGCCACTAGAAACTCATGGGAAAAGGGAAAGCCTCCCATTGGTCTCTCTTCCCTAATTATCTTACAACTTTCTAAAATTGGATCCAAAAAGGGAAAACTCAAAAAGGTGAGTAAGGTCTTTGCATCAAAATAGAAGAGTGGTCTGTCCAAGATCAAGCCTCCCAAGAGTTGATTTTTTTCCATCTTGGGAAACCAACTTTTGGAAAGGTCTCTTGGTCAACCAAAGGTTATGCTAGGGTTAAAATTACCCTTACCCATAGGTACAACAAGTGGGATACCTAAAAATGACCCTAACACACCCCTAGGAACTTTTCTAACCCCCCAAAAGTCCACTAAAAGCATACTCACGAAATTACATTGAAGTGACCTCACCTCCAGCTTTCTAATCAAGGAAAAATACATGGGGATCTACTTGGTACTATCCTAGGTATATGGACACCCAATCCTCTTGTGGACATGTCATGGTCTTAAGTAGATTCACAAGTGTCAAGTGACACACACAAACATTTACACATCACTAGACCCATGTCATATCCACTTAGGCATAAACACAAGAAAATAAAATATGAAAATAACATTTAAGAACTAAATTCTAACAATCAAACATTTATGTTCACAAATTAAATCATGATACAATGAGGTCTTGTCTCTCATTAGACACAAACTTGTTTTAAACTGAGTTCACATATACCTATGTTTGGCTCCCCGATTTTAATACCATGGTCTTATTCCCTGCACTCTAAATCTGAATATCAGTATTCCAAGAAAATATAATATATATCATAATGAAATATACATTATTCAAAACCTTTATGAAACATATGCAAACTAAATTTAACTCCTAAGATCATATGCATTTATAAATTCATTTAAGCATTTAAATTTTAGTTTACAATAAAAATCACATTGCATCATAACTGAATCAAATCATAATTTCCTTATAAATCATCTAAGCATTTATAATCCACTGCATATTCATTAAATCTGAATAACTATAAATGAAAAATAATATTAATTATATCATAAAACTAATCAAAATGAGCATCATAAGATACTATGCATCTAGAGTCTAAATGATCAAATCCAGTCTTATCAAATAAAGTATAAATCCATAATGTATCATACTGTATTCACATAAAGGTCTTTCACTGGATTTAAACAACATCAAAAACTCATCTCAAATAGTCTTATCTTAACAAAATTTCACAACGCATCCCAAGTCTAAGGCAGTTCACCTAACTCAAGTAGACATAGATCGACTTGAGGTACAATCTCAGAAGGATGCTACCTGGTCATACTGCAATAATAACTCAATCTACACCTCTCAAAATTTCAATCATAAAAGGGAAATGAGGGAGGCTCTACATAATCCCCCCCAAGGACTAGGCTTACTCTTGGAAGCCAATGCATTGAACCAAAGGTAGCACATCAAGGTGCGATGACTATATCTGAACCAATTGTGAGTACACAAATAGAGGTTTCCTAACCCACAAGTTAATGTTAGCTGAAGAATTTACCACACACCAAAAAAGTACCAGTATATTGGCATAGTTAAATAATCAAGGATACAATGCAATCTATAAAATACATACTCTAAGGTCTCAGTCAACCAAGACACATAGAAATCCTCTCTACTTATTAGGGGCATGAAAAGATGAATATTGTCCTCCAAGCTCCTTCTTAGTTTGTAGTGTTAAGAACTTTCAAGTTATTGAATTAGAAAATATTTGCCTAATTATCTAGATTAATAGTAAGGCACTACCATGTTCACTTGGAGAACCCCTTACATCTCATATTTGCACCAAATTAAAAGAGGGTAATCTATCCCTAAGAGCTTTCATGCTCCTCCATCCCACTGCTAGGAATGTTGCTTAACAATCTATCCTTTGGTACCCCAAATTTTTAACATGAAGTCTCACCTAGAGTGAAAAGGGAAACCTAACCAACACTTAATCATATCCAAAATGAAGATAAGGTGTAATCATTACGTTGTCATATAATCATTAAGGCCCACCACAGGGGCCAAAATCACAAGTGGACTAGATCATCCCCAGCTATACATCATCCTATATCTAAGAAAAGGGTACATCACAAGTCCTAACTCACTTTTAGGGAAATAAGGGATTCCATAGAGTATGCACGCTAAGGCTTATTACCAGATTTCAATAATAGACCAATACCAAATAAGATATGCAAGGTCATCAATTGGAGTAGCGTCTATGCACCATTTCAAATTTCCACACAGTAGAGGTAATTGAAACATCCAATTATACTTTATTGTTCAAAGTAATAATTCATGCCACTAGAGTCCTTTAATGGTACATACTTGGAAAAAAAACACATAATGTGGTATGCACACCTATTCATGGCCAATTTCAATTCGTATGTTTGGAATGACTTGTGCCACCGTGCGTTAACATTATTACCAGTTGGCACTCCTTTTTGAGTCAAAATAATTTCCAAACCCTGCTACACCTTCAAAATAGAGTTGAGATCCTATCTCCTCAGTTTTGTATTACCTGAAAAGGAAAAATAGTACGTTATCCTTGGTGTTATCCCTTATACACACTATCAGTGGCCCATATTGAGATTGGTAGAATCACAAAACATAGGACTGGCCAGCATAAGAAAAACATTCAGAATAGTCACCATGATCGAAAAGTAAAAGTACAATTGGAAAAAAATTAAATTCTAACAATAAATTCAAAGTGAGCTCACTTCAACAATAAATCCAACGTGATAATTTTCATAAAGAAATAGATTCAAAAGTTGGTGACTAATTCTAATCACAAGAATACCCAAAATATGCTAGCCCAGACAACATGTGGAAAGTTCCACCCAGAAATAAATAAATCAAGAATATCATTCATAGAACAATGCAACTAAAATTGATGACATAAGAGGGAGTATCCACCAAGGATTATGAGGGAAACACTACTTAGTAACCTCCAGGCACATACCCAAGCAACGTACCACACTTACACATCACTATACTTTCGGTAACTAGAGTAATATACAGGCCAATACCAGTTTCCTTTATCTTGCACATGCATGCAATAGTCTCCCCTAGGTAGGATATAACCATCCAAACCCTATGCCAAAGTATCAAATTACAAGGTTGCACGAACTCTCAGAAAGGGCACTCACCGTTCTATCAAAAGGTTGACAAACAATCACAACGGTTCTTCCCATTACTAGGGTACAACTTACTATACAAGTCCCAATTTGGATTCAATGGTTTAAAACTTTAAGGTTTTGGTAACTAACCCTACTCCACACAAGAATAATAGTTTCGTCATGCTCAAGGGTCACATTGTACCCAATGCAAGATAAAAGTGAGGTCACAAGGAATAGGTACTAGTCACACATGATGCCACAAATAGTAGTAACCCATCAAGATGTCACACATTTGCAACGTTAACACGACCTCATTCCCATTTAGTTTCTGCACATAAGAAGTGTAACTAGGGGTTTCATACCCCAGCAGAGTATATTCCTAGGTGAAGCGTAACAGTTTGCAAGGTTCTTAGTGTTGAACATGGCTCTGATACCAAAATGTCATGCCTAAATTTAACGTCTAAAATGCAACAACTTTTTTTTTAATAGCAATAAATACAGTGTTGGATACAGTTGGGAGGTTTCCAAAGTTTATAAATCTAGTTCTGCGTTTACATAGCTATGGAGTCAGGTTGCGGTAGTGGCAAGAGTAGCCATTAGGGTCAAGGGGAATCATGAACACATGTCAACATCCCTCAACCTATTGATAAGATTCCAAGGTTTCATTAGTTTAATCACCAGGTTATTTTCTTAGCTTCCTAATTACATTTTAATGAAGGAAATTAAATTAACGTAATAAATACATTAATTCCCTAGCATATTTTAGATTTAAAATTTCAACTAAAATGATTACTATATTCTTAAAATAATAAAGTAGATCTCATCATTTAAAAGTGTTTCATTGACCCTTGTTTAAAGAAATCCTATTAAAAGGTCAGGTTTAATTAAAATCAAATCATTTAATAATCCTTAGTAATAATAAATAATAAATGTCACTAATAATATCAATATAATTAATTATCTAAATATGAAATTAATAAACTTAATTACTTTTCAATCCTTAAATTCTTATCATTTTAGGACCCCTTTAAAAAGCTACTTTGAATTTGGCAAGAGTTAGATTATTTATTTTAATACATTTACATGTGTGTGATAAAATAACTCAAGTTATACGATTATTAAGCTCCTTGTTATACAAGCTTAGCATTTAAACCACTCATTCAATTATTAAACCAAAGTCCACCCATTAATCTTCAACATATTAAAACCTTCAAAAAAATCACTCATAAATTAATTTAAGGTGAAATAATAATAAATATATTATACTTATTCGATTAATATTGCATCCTAGATAGATTTACACCTTCCAATAAAAAGTAAAAAAATAAAGTCAAAACATCATTGATAAATTCAACTATATAATTTTTTTAATATTTATTATCCATTAAATCCAAGAGTTAATTAATACAATGGTATTATTCATCTTTTAACTATGTTTACTATCTCAAATCAAATTTTCATTTAATTAAATCTCACTCTAAACTTACTTACCACAATCATATAACATAAACATCTATATATAATATTATTCTTTTCAATACATTTTAGATATTTTATTAAAAATCTTAATTAAATTACGTCCCACAAATTTATAATCAAACAAACTAAATATCAATAGTTAATCATAAAATTTATTACATAACCCTTTTATTAACCTATCTGATATTTAATTTGGAAACCTTTGATTAAACTTTATTTCAAGATAAATTCCTGTAATTCAAAAGTGTAAAGTCATTTTAATATTAAAGTAATAATTAACTAATAAATCTAGATAAAATAGTAGTCCATTATTTAACCTTGTTAAGGTTTTGATCTATTAAAATTTTAAGTCCATTAATATTAATAAATTAATCTAGGAGATTCTCACCTTTATTCATTTCAATTAATTAAATCATTGATTTAATGATCTAATTAACCCCTATTTTATAACACATATCTTACTAATATAATAATCACTTAATTCTTAATAGAATGTTCCTCAATAACTATTGTACACCAAAAATAAATTAACAAGACTAGTTTGAATAACTATATTAAATTAAATTAGCAAGTCACTAAAACTTAATAATAATTCTATAAAAATAAAACATCCAAAAATCCATTCATAAAAAGAAAATCACTTCTATAAAATAAAAAATCCAAAAAGCCATTCATTAAAACACAATCAATTTTATAAAATATCTAAAAAGTCATTCATTAAAAGAAAATCAAAAAAAAGGAATTTGAATTTTTTTTTTCTTGCCCTAACCCTAATTTCAAGATTAGGGTTAGGGTGTACTTTTTTCAACACCCAAAATTTGTTTCATTTTCATTCTTTTATCTCTTATCTCTTTCTTTTTTACTATCAGAAACCCTAGCCTATTATTTTTGTTCTTCTCTTGATTTTAGTTGCAGATATGAAGGGAAAAAGGAAATGAAAGATTCAACAACAAGCAGATTTATGTTTATACTGTCTTGCATATAAATATATACATACAAGATTTTTGTGTATATATATTTATATACAAGTTATGTATCTAAAAATGGGTTGTGCTAAATCTCATTTTGTTTATTATTCTTTTTTGTTTTAAATCGTACAGAGGGTTTCATTTTTTTGTTTAATGGCAGGGGCTGAATTTTTTTTTAAATGCACAGAGCGCATAACAAAGGGGAGGGGATTTTTTTTTTTGCAGAAGGTGGGACGTGGGCTGTCGTGGTGAGCCTCGGCCACCGTGCCTCCACCACAGTCCACGGCCATTCAGCCGTGGCTGTGGTGGCCAGCACGGGTGTCGTGGCCACCACAGGGGACAAATCCTCCCCCCACCTTCCATAAAGGAGCGGTGGTGGTGGGGGAAATGGTCCCCCCAGCCGCCGCTTGTCCAAACCTCATTGCAATTTTTTTTAGGGTTTTTTTTAGTATTTTTTTTCTTTTAACATATAAAATAAAAGTGTTTTTTTATTACGACAGAAATAATAGAATATAATAAACATCAATATGGTATATATGTATTAAAGAAAATAGAATATATGTATAAATATATATTCAGTTTTACTTGCAATATCTTAAATAAACAGAATATATAAAGGAAAATAGATTCTTAAAATAGGAATGTTACATTTAAATATCTGTTCAGATTTTATTTTTTTTATTTGTATAAGGGTTCAAGACACATAAAATTTAAATACAGAATGTAAGCATAAGAATGCACATGCATAAATAGTATGAACAAGAATATAATATACATAGATTAATTTCATTAGCCTAAACTTTTAAGAAGTAGAAATGTAAAACAACAAACTTAGACATAGATGTATTTTTTTTTAACATTCAGTATATATAAAAACAAAAAAATTATGTGTGTGTGTGTGTGTGTGTGTGTGTTCAGTTTCTATTGTATAAATAAACAGAATGATAAATACATAAGATAAGTATATAATATAATAAAATATATTTATATTAATCATGCTGAGGTATTATATTTACATAACTTTTGTAGAAAAATGAGTTGTTGAAACTGAATGATAAAATTCAAATATATATGCAGATTTATTTATTTACTTGGGAGCTATAATAATAAGAGAATAATAACACAAAGGGATGCATGTTTATTGATTTACATTTGAAAGCATTTAATAGGAAAAACAAAATTTTATCATTGAAAGATTGGCATATACTTTTCCTTTTACTTGCACATAAAGATAAAAAGTAAAAGTGTCTCTCTCTATTAGATTTCAATAAAATGACATAGATTAAATAAAACACATTCAATATCACTATTCCTTTAGAATGGCTACATTTCTCTTACAAATAATTTGAAAATATTCAAATAAATTTTGCAATAGATCTTTATCATTTGACTTCATGAAATTTACAAAGCATTTCTATTCTTTACAAGAAAATATGCTACATTGGCTACACCATAAAATAAAATGATGAGTATACAAGTCCTCTCTAATTCAAACTTCTTGTTCTTCAACTCTTCAAGAATACATGATACAACCAAGACCTGCAATAAAACTTAGAGCTTGACCATGGGATGCTCACCTCCCATCCTAAGCCTCTAAGAGGCCAGACCCGAGCTTGGGGAACCAAACATAGGTAGGAAACACACATGAAATAAATAAAAAGGATTGAAAAATAAAAATACACACAAATATACCAACCATTTCTATCACAATGGGTCACATATTGACCCAACAATGGGTTGAAGTGGACCAAGTACCCAAGGGGAGAAAGTCATTGAAAGAAAGAAACAAAACAGCCTTCATAAGGCATCAAAGGCTACATCTTCTCATCTCCTTCCAAGTGCACAACAACTCCCTTATGTCCCCCAAGGCTTCAAGCCATAAAAAAAACTCCCTTATGACCCCCAATATAAAAATGTGGATTGACTTCATGGAGCCCATACTCCATATTTTCTCCCTCTCCTCCTTAAGGAGAGACTCTATGGTGTAGGAGCACCTCTCCAAACACCTAAGTCCACCTTGGAACCAAATGGAGGTAGTGGATCTAAAGAATTTCTAAAAGTAAATTGGGATATATTGAGGCCAATAATGGCAATATGTAATAAAAAAATTTAATTTAAATATTATAAGTCCTGGAAGTCCTGGCAAAGGACTTAGGACCAAAACAATGTAAGGGTCGCCAATAGTGCCAAATGGGATCTAAAGTTGTTTAGGGGAGTCAATTAGGTCCTAGAAGAAATAATAAATTAATTGGGATAGAATTTAATAGGTTTTTAATATTAAATATGCAATAAAATGTAAGTTG
>MU223892.1:1912755-1923067 GCA_018584345.1 Thuja plicata
ATGTAAGTTGGAAATTCAAATATTTGAATTCCAACAGTTATGTGCATTTAGGAGGGAAAATGGTGTTTTAATGTTTTTAGACTTAACTAAGCCTTCCAACCAACCCAGATTGGTTGAGGAAGT
Organism: Thuja plicata; assembly: GCA_018584345.1. Lineage (NCBI taxonomy): Eukaryota > Viridiplantae > Streptophyta > Pinopsida > Cupressales > Cupressaceae > Thuja > Thuja plicata. The sequence continues at coordinate 1,912,879 of MU223892.1, forward strand.
TTATTGGAAGTTTATTTAATGCTTGAAATGATGACAAAGTACATCGGTACGGACAAATTGAGAAATTCAATAAAATATCAAGTTTTTCTTGCAAAATCTTGTTGTTTTAGATGCTTGGTTGATTGATCTAAACTTGGGAATGGATTGTGGATGATCTAAGGATATAATAACATAATTTTATATCTTTTTTTAAGTTTCTTATAGTCTATTTTGTTTCAGATTTAAAAAGTTGTTGTAGGTGGTCATTTTGGAGCATTGGAATAACTCTATTTTGGTCTTTTTAATGATGTAATGGGTCATTCAATGAATTTAATTTCTGTTTCTCATTGAATGGACCCTATGTAACATATGTATGATGTTAATAACTATTTGGATGTAGGAGAAGTGGATTTGAGATGGTGATCATCAAGAATAGTGAAGAAAACCTCATGAAATTGCTTGCTAAAGTGTAGCAGCAAGAGATCCAACTTAAGGAGGGCATGTTTTTGTTTGAGACAAAAAAATTAAATGTCCAATACATGGTGAATCCTGAAGGAGAGGTTCTGGAAGTGAGTGGAAGGGTGAAAACTAGAAGGCCCTAGTTTTTGGAGCAATTTGGTGAGGGTGTGATAGAAACCCCATAGGGTAATGTGATATTGCCAAACCAATTTGATAATTCTTAGTTTTGGACCATTTATAGACTCTGTGTAAAACATGTCAGGGCAGCAGATATAAATGACACTTCCTTTGTAAATGCTCCCAAATTAGCCCTCTTGTAGACAGTGAACAGTAAGTTTTTGGGATAGTTGGTCCAAAGTACCAATACAAAATATTTTGATATGTTGTGTATAAGGGTAATGGGTATCTTAATATGTAATTTATTTGGGAATTGTTTTGGGAAAACAAAAATTTATTTGAGAAAAACTCGCTAGTTAAGGCTACAAGGATAGAGAGCCTAGAGTGTGGATTAAGGGTAAGATCTTGGAGTAGGAATTCAAGAACCACTTGAACATTTATGGAGTCATATTTTAAGCCATATTTAATCCCTATAATAGTAAGGGAGTTGGGAGAAGTCAAAGTGATAGGTTAGTGGCATATTGGCACTTGGGGTCACTTGGGTAAGGAACACCATTGAAGAAACCAAGAACAATTTCTTTATGAAATAACCCCAATCTAACCTACCTCTTTGCATAACTATACACCCATGAGCTATCAATATACCTTCACCCCCAAGGCTACTCTTCCCTCCCAAGGGTGAGTGGACCTTGAGAATCCCATTCACAAATGTACTCAACACAACACAAAATAAAATCACAATACAAGAAAGAAATAAAACTCAAAATCTCCATCACAACACATATACTAACATGAAAGGATTTATTATAAAAAGTAATTTTAAAAACTAACATAATTCTACTACCAATATGCAAAAACAAGTGAATACAACAAGCACAAAATGTTAGTGCCACCAACCTAGAACCAAGCTTAAGGAATTTCTTTTGATGAAGAGCTCCCTCCTTCCTAAGTCTCCTTCTCCCAGATTCTCCAAAATTTGCAATGTCTCTAAGATAGAGAGTGGGTTTCAAACTCTCCAACATGGAGAGTCACCACTAAAAAGGCCACTAGAAACTCATGGGAAAAGGAAAAGCCTCCCATTGGTTTCTCTTCCCTAAGTCTCTTACAGCTTTCTAAAATTGGATCCAAAAAGGGAAAACTCAAAAAGGTGAGTAAGGTATTTGCATCAAAATAGAAGAGTGGTCTATCTAAGATCAAGCTTCCCAAGAGTGGATTTTCGTCTAACTTGGGAAACCAGCTTTTGGAAAGTTCTCTTGGTCAACCAAAGGTTATGCTAGGGTTAAAATGACCCTTACCCATAGGTACAACAAGTGGGATACCTAAAAATGACCCTAACACACCCCTAGGAACTTTTCTAACCCCCCAAAAGTCCACTAAAAGCATACTCACGAAATTACATTGAAGTGACCTCACCTCCAACTTTCTAATCAAGGAAAAATACATGGGGGTCTACTTGGTACTATCCTAGGTAGATGGACACCCAATCCTCTTGTGGACATGTCATTGTCTTAAGTACATTCACAAGTGTCAAGTGACACACAAACATTTACACATCACTAGACCCATGTCATATCCACTTGGGCATAAACACAAGAAAATAAAATATGAAAATAACATTTAAGAACTAAATTACAACAATCAAACATTTATGTTCACAAATTAAATCACGATACAATGAGGTCTTGTCTCTCATTAGACACAAACTTGTTTTAAACTAAGTTCACATATACCTATGTTTGGCTCCCCGATTTTAATACCATGGTCTTATTCCCTGCACACTAAATCCGAATATCAGTAGTCCAATAAAATATAATATACATCAAAATGAGGTATACATTATTCAAAACCTTTTTTGAAACATATGCAAACTCAATTTAAATCCTAAGATCATATGCATTTATAAATTCATTTAAGCATTTAACTTTCATTTCGTAATAAAAATCACATTGCATCATAACTGAATCAAATCATAATTTCCTTATAAATCACCTAAGCATATATAATCCACTACATATTCATTAAATCTAAATAACTATAAATGAAAAATAATAATAATTATATCATAAAACTAATCATCATGAGCATCATAAGATATTGTGCATCTAGAGTCTAAATGATCAAATCCAATCTGATCAAATAAAGTATAAATCTATAATGTATCATACTGAATTCACATAAAGGCCTTTCACCAGATTTAGACAACATCAAAAACTCATCTCAAATAGTCCTATCTTAACAGGATTTCACAACGCATCCGAAGTCTAAGGCAGTTTGCCTAACTCAAGTAGACATAGATCGACCTGAGGTACAATCTGACAAGGGTGCTACCTGGTCATACTGCAATAATAACTCAATCTACACCTCTCAAAATTTCAATCATAAAAGGGAAATGAGGGAGGCTCTACAGTCCCCAAATCAATAGATTAAAAAGTTCTAGGATAATGCCAAATTCCTTCTACAAACTTCTCACTTGATCTAGACAATAAACATGATCAATCAAATATGATTGAAATCCTCTACTCTTTAGGCTCCACAGGACCTAGGCAGGTAGACCTATTCTTCAATTTCCAAATTGAAGATTTTTATAAAAAATTAATTGTTATCCTTTATTTTGATTTATATGTGATGCATCAAAAGGGCATTAAGTCTTGAAATAGATTCACTTGTATATTTATTTACTATGGTTGCTTACTATCGCTATCTTCAATAATCTAGTACTATTACTTTAAATAATTTTATGTCTTCCACTTCTTTGAATTCTCTTAATATCTGATAACTTCTATATATTCTTCTATTTCTATTTGATTCATTTCTTCTACTTCTATTGAAATTTGAAGTATAGATGAATTTATATCAGACTAGTGCCTTATTTCATTTAGGCAATAGAGTCGTTCACTTGCTAACCCTACATATAACTCTGAAAGAAAAATTTTAAATTCTCCCTTTGATGGATCTGTCAACTACACAACCTCCAATATTATATAACTATATGATATTATTCATAGCTAGTCTAATTGAATTTAAGTTTCCCTTTGAAAGACCAATTAGACAAGACACAATAGAATTGTAAATCTCAAATGCATCTTGATGTTCCAATTATATAATAGCATACAAATTCTTCACATGGTGACTTAGAGTAGCAATTATCAACCACAAATAATTATAACAAATAACTGACTAGAAAATGAAAAAATCCACAACAAATTTGCAAATAAGATAATTGGCTTTGTATTGGTTGAAAATATAAAAGGTCTTTACAACTGACTGTAGTAATTTATTGATTGTTTTTTTCAAAAATACATTTGATATCCATATATACGCAATCTAGAAGGGGTTATGCCCCTACACCAACTCTTTTGAAATTTAACAACAATAATTAACATAAACATAAAATAATTAGGCTCTCTATAGCCACACATACAATTAACACTAGTGTTTATTATAATACTGCTTCTTGTAAGAATCAAAATTATGTACATTGCATTCCTGACCTCGAACTAAATGTGGAACATTTTATCCATTTTCGTATGAGTCTCCTCCAACTCTGGCCCATCATCTTTCACTACATCTAAGGCATGTTGCATGATAATATGACATCCACCTAACCACTCCTGCTAATCTCTGAGATAAATTGTTTTGGTAAAAAGAGTTGGCAATCCAATCTTAACCATATCTTCAAATCCCTTATAATTATTTTCCAATTCTTCATAAATAGTCTTGGTATTCTGCCACAAGTTGAGTATCAACTCCACTAGAACATGAAGCTTTTCTCAATCCCATCTCATGTAAATTTACATCTATTTTGTTCTGCAACCTTTGGTTTTCCTCAATATCACTGTAAGTTTTCTGATGTGAATTCCAATACCTCTTGCACCACACCATCGAGTTAGAAAATATCTTAAATGCAATAAAACATAAAAAAGATTAAATCTTGAAATGACCACTTCAGCTCATCATTATCCTTTTGTAACTTTTCATGGTTAGACAGAGATCTGACATACTCAACAGATGTAGTCTTCATGTCACCTCATCTTTGAAAGATACAACATCAAATCTTAATTTTTCATTTTCCACCTTGAGGGTATCTCTCTCTTTCATTAGGAACTTTGTTTTGGCCAAGTTTAAATTTGATAAGATAACACCCATACTAGAATTAATCAAAGGATCAATCTCTCCCACTTTTAGTGTCATCATGTGGTGAAATGCTTTGTCTATATAAATAATATTTAGTCTTTTATTGGATGGATATAATGCCCAAATTATCATATACTCATTATCGGGATTATATCTTGAACAAAAGTATATGTCCCTATCTCCTTTGATAATCATTTTTTATATTGTATCTTCACTATGCAAGAAATTATCAAATATGAAAGCAACATTTAAATCCCAACCTATAAAAATCATAATTTCTACCTCCTATAGTAATCTCCTACCTCTTTTCAAGGTCATTTCATTCATCTCTTGTTCAATATCCCTTCTCAGACCTACAAATAAACTTTGTTAATTGACTGAGGTAACAATGGAAATTGTTTCCCTTATCCTCTTGGATCTATAGTCATACAAAAAGAATTTGAATTCATCAAATTTGATGAATTGATCATCAGACACAAAGGCCTCATACTCTGAAATCCTATGATCCTCATTGATTCTCAATTTCTCTACAGTTATTATATCTCTATCAAGAATCTTCTCGTAGTCATCCATCATTCCCCTATGGATTATGTTGTACTATGAAGGCTCTTCATTTTCCCTTGGAGATTCTTGAGATTATTTATCCATTGCTTCCATCTTCTATTTCTTAGGCTTCATATTTTATTTATAAAATGCTTCCTGAGCCTCACTTTCCTCTATATCTTTGAAAACATCCTCAGCAGGGATAGAAATGTGGACATATTCACTCATCTTCTGATGTCTTTTGCAAAAACTAATATCCATCTAGGTCATAACATAGTTTTTCATTTCCCTCTTACCGATTATATTTTGTTAATATCATTTCCTTGATGAAATCAAAATATTTTAAAGAATTAACTATATAATCTCCAACGTGCAGAGTCGTAGGAATGAAGGATTTATTTTTGAAAGAAGACGAGTTCATAACACTAGACCGGTCGAGTTGTCTAACAATCTCCAGATATATTAAATTTGGTCTGGGATAGTCTTTGGAAGTTTGAATGGTGCAACTTCACAACCAAATATCTAAAATATGGTATGATCATGACAAACATAAAAATCTCCCTAATTATGATTTATAATTCCTCTCTCATCATAGTCATTTAGCCTTAGAAACCTCTTTATTTCCATAGAAATATAATAATCACATGGATGCCCATAAATCTTGTAAATTATCTTCATAATGAACTCTTCAATATATATATATATATATATATATATATATATATATATATAAAATGGGAACCAGTGAATATGTGATCCCAAAGAGATTTCCACAAATATATTGGAAGTAACTCTCCATGTTTACCAACCTTTTATATTCTTAAGCCTTCAGGCCACATTCCTCTCTCTTTTCCATAGAAGAAAACCATGTGCATTAATAATGAATAATGTAGGAAATACCAATGATATTGATTATTTTTTATAGAATATAATCCAAAATCCAATATTCTTGAAACATAACCTACAAAATTCTCTCTAGGGTTGTGGCACTGCACATCAACAACTATCACCTTGAGAAAAATTGACATGAAGTTTGGTGCTTCATAACCAAGTACTTGCCCCACAGAGTAGTAAGTAATTCCTAGGCATGGATGGAATAATAATACATGGAAAGGTGGCCCATCTTCTGTAGTTAATGGTATCATATTTCTCTTTACAGGTTGGCTCTACTTAGACTCTTGTTCCTCTACATCTTCTTTTGGTTTAATTCTATGTAAAGGTAGCCTCCACTCCTAGTATGTGATGCTCAACCTCTCATACGAATGTTCAAGGTCTTTAGGATTAGTTTCATAATCATTCATGTCATCCAATCCAGATACCTCCATATCAACTTTTTTGATACATACACAAAGGATTTTCCATTTAAATCATAAATGACCTTTAATTTTGGTTTGTAATGTCTGGCTAATAATTTGAGAAGTTCAAGACTTACAAATACATTGGGTACAACTAGTCTTCCAAAATTAATACACCATGGATTGTAGGCCAGTTATCTATAATTTATTTGTGCATAATAGAATATGAACAATTTATACCCACAGACACTAGTTTCTACATCTCCTAAGTCTATGTATCTATCTAGAGACTAGGATCCTATTAGTGATGGGTTTTTCTAATCCTGCTCCCCTAGATCTAGAACCTAATCCTTCCATTTGGTCAATCATATCTTATTGTAATTTTCTCTCCCATGTTTTTCTATTTTTTCTTACCCTTTTCATTATCTATTTTCTATTTCTTCCTTTTGGAACTAGTTTTAGAACTCTCTATTTTGAGGTTTTCAAGAGAAATTGTAGAGAACTGTGTTAAATTCACAACAGGGGAGACTTACTTGTATTGTGTCGGACAAGCCAATTTTCCTTTGTCCACAACTACTTTCCTTTTTTAGATTTCTCTCAACTTGTACAGAATGCATTAAGACAAGAAACAATTTACTCCGATCATTAATTTGTATAAAATAGCTCGTGAAACAAATTGGTTATCAATTCTCTGTCATCAATATTTTCCCCTTTTCAAAATTTTAAACATTTGATATGACACTTTCTCATATCGCTATAACCGTCTTCTAGCTACTCCAATGAATTCTTCCCATTAGCACCTTTTTATAACTTATCTATTCAATTGGTATATTCTCCATATAATTTTATTGATCAGTTATATCCTTTTGTTATCCATCGACATAACTTTTCCAAGCATAACTCCTTTATTAAACGCTCTAATCTTTTTTGGATTTCATAAATTTCGTCAGTATAGAAAAATGATGTTCCATTGATGCATCATAAGTTACTGTCATCCGTCGGCATAGGTTACCCTGACGCTTCTTCATTGGCATAACTTATTCTATCAGAAAGGAATTTTTGGTGGCTTCTGATAGTGTAACCTATACTGATAGGTTTTTTGGTATATATCTCCCCAATATGATATTTGTGTTAGAATAGTCCCAAAGGATAACTAAGAGGGGGGGGGCTGAATCAGTTATCAGTAACTTCAGTTCTTTTTACTTCTATAACTTTAGAATACAACAAAGTAAATGCTTAATTAGATAACACAGTACTCAACACACAATTTGATTATGGGGAAACCAAATGGTAAAAACCCCAGTGGGAACTAGCACCCATAATAAACTATACTTGTTTGTAGTAATCCCTATTAGAATATATTTCAACCCTGTTAGGAGTTGTACAATACAATGCAATAAGTATAGTGACCTGGTTAAGGGTAAGACCCTATTAGGAGTCTTTTACAAATAACCCTGTTAGGGGTGGTGGACTCACTGTCCAAAAGCTCACTGCTTGATGGTGAAGGCTACAACCTTCTGAATAATAGATATGTACTATATTTGATGATGAGCTATAGAGTAGACCTGCTATCTTGATCAGTTCTAGTGTATTGCAATCTTTCACTTCTTCTTCACATAGACTCTTGATGAATGAACGAACTCTGATGATCTGCTCTGTACATCTTTCTTATCTTTTTGTATCATTCACACTTAGCGTGACACCTTTGAATTGTTATAAGTATCTTCCTCATAGTATGAGATCATGGGACCTATAAGAAAAATATTCATAACATTCTTGTTGGCTCTACTACGCATGCAAGCATAATTATAACCGTGCAAGTATAAACCAAATAGACGCAACGCTTCACTAAGTCGGCCTCACCAATTTAACTCTAACTTTGCAATCTTCTTGAAACATGTTTGACACCTTTGAATTAATATTATCAGCTCATAACTAAACATGAATATACACATGCATATATAGAAGATAGGTGCAACTCAAGAAACATGAAATATATGTCAGCCCTAAACCGTTACACTTCTAGAACTGTAACTGCCAATAACAGAATTACATAAATTTACTAAAACATCATATCTGGGTCTGCATGTATGAACATAATATAATAAACATGTCAACAACATGTATCTATCCACGCAAGTCTCCATATCAACATTCTGATAAGTACATACATAATTACTACTGTGTATTATATGTTGTCATCAATGACAAACATACAATCAATCAAATGCTTAGAATCAAATCTCCAACAATCTCCCCCTTTGACATTGATGGCAACATATGATACCAAAAACATACCTTGTTCATGGTGTACTCTTTATTTTACAATCTTCTCAATATCCTCATCAAAGATTTCTCTAAACTGCTACAGTTCCCCTGTCTATGTTTTTGTTCCATCTATATACTCCCCCAGAGTATATGCTCCCCCTTAGTACATACTCCTCTTTACTATATACTCCCCCTTTGACATTAATGGCAAAGGGTGCCATAGTTCTTTAGGCATAGGTACTACTCCAGAAGTAGAGTAGTCAACCATTCATCAGTCACTTAATGACTGATGTCTTTGCTGCTTCTTCTAAATAGAATTAGGAGAGGGGATTACTCCCAACTTCTCTCTGAGATACTCAAAAGTATCCTTTGATAAGGGCTTTGTGAAAATATCTACCAACTATGCTTTGGTGTTCACATAGTCCAATTTAAGTTCTTTGTCTGCAACTTTTTCTCTTGAGAAATGGTACTTGATCTCTATGTGTTTTGTCTTTGCGTGCATCACAGGGTTCTTGGACATGTTGATAGTGATAGTATTATCATAATGAATAACAATAGGATAATCAACTTGAATGCCAAAGTCTTTAACCATCTGCTTGATCCAAACCATAGTTGAATAGTTTAGTGCTACTGCAACATATTCAACTTGTGCTGTTGACTGAGAAATACAGTTATGCTTCTTGCTTATCCAAGAAACCAACCTATCTCCAAGGAATACTACTCCTCCTAAAGTGCTCTTCTTGTCATCAATACAACCTATCCAATCTGCATCTGTATACACATGAAGCTTTACATTCTCTGATTTAGGATACCATAAGCCATAGTCTATAGTTCCCTTTAGATATCTGAATATCCTCTTGATTTCTATTAGGTGACTCTACTTGGGTTCAGCTGCAAATCTTCCAACAATGCCAACTACATTAGATATGTCAGGTCTAGATTGAGTTAGATAAATGAGTTTACCAATCATAGATTTGTACAATGTCTTATCAACTGTTGTGGAGTCATCATCTTTTGAGAGCTTGCTTCCTGTTATCATGGGAGTGCATACTGGTTTACAATCATCCATCTGAAAAGTCTTTAGTATTTCCTTCACATATTTAGACTAATTAATGAATATACATTTATCTGTTTGCTTTACATTTAGTCCCAAAAAGTATTTTATAGGACCAATCATACTCATTTCAAATTCATTCTATATTTATTTTGCAAATGCTTTACTGAGCTTGTCATTACCCCTAAAGATAATGTCATCAACAAATATAGAAACTAAAAATAATCCATCAGGTGTGTCTCTTGTAAATAAGTTATAATCTGCTGCTCCTTTCTTGAATCCAATCTTGGTAAGATAACCATCAAGTCTCTCATACCAAGCTCTTGGGGCCTGTTTAAGA
>MU223892.1:1923117-1955735 GCA_018584345.1 Thuja plicata
AATCCAATCTTGGTAAGATAACCATCAAGTCTCTCATACCAAGCTCTTGGGGCCTGTTTAAGACCATAGAGTGCTTTCTTCAATTTGCATACCATGTCTAGTTCATCTGAAAGACTAAATCCTTTAGTTTATTCAATGTATACTTCTTCGTTCAAATCACCATTCAGAAAAGCTGATTTTACATCCATTTTAAAGTCTTTGACTATTGCATATGCCAAAAACAACTTAATGGCTTCTAGTCTTCTCACAGGGGCAAATGTACCAATGTAGTCTATTCCTTCTCTCTGTGCATATCCCTTGCATACCAATCTTGCTTTGTTTCTTACTACTGTACCATCTTCATTCATCTTGTTTCTGAATACCCACTTTGTTCCAATCACATTTTTGCTACTGGGTCTAGGGACCAATTCCCATGTATCATTTTTAATTATCTGATCTAATTCTTCTTTCATTGCATTCTTCCAATCAGAATCATTACAAGCATCTTCAACACTTAAGGGTTCAATCTGTGAAAGTAAACATACCTCTTCATCCATTGCAAGACCTTTTTCTTTAGATCTAGTCAAAAAACTACTACTCTAATCTCCAATGATGTCATCTTTAGAGTGGTATCTAGATGTGAATTTTGGAACTTTAGGTGTGTCTTCTTTTTCTGTAATCTGTGATTCTTCTCTGCTTGATTTAGGGTCATTGCATGAGACATCAATGCAATCAAACATTTCTTCAATAACAGTATCTTTGCCGCTAGGTCTGGATTCATCCTCAATCATAGGTGCATATTCTTAGTATCTTTCTTCATCACTTCTAGAATCAAACTTACCAACAACATCATCTCTCTTGATGTAGCACTTGCTGCCAAAGATTCTGAAATACTTTACTGTAGGTACATTGCCAAACCAAAGTTCATAGGATGTCTTATCTGTGCCTGGCCTTAATTGGGTTCTGTTGATAGTATATACTATTGTGTTCACTACATCTCTCCAATAGGTGTGCGCAACTTTTCCTTCAATCATCATAGTGCGTGTTGTATCAAGTATGATCCTGTTTCTCCTTTCTACAATCCCATTCTATTGAGGGGTTCTAGGTGCACTCAACTATATTTTAATACCATGTTCTTCATAATAATCATAAAACTGATCAGAGGTGAACTCTCCTCCTCTATCTAATCTCAAACATTTCAGTTTCAATCCAGATTCATTCTCAACTTTAGCTTTGAATATTTTGAACTTCTCAAAGGCTTTAGAATTATCCTTTAAGAATGCAGCCCACATCATCCTAGAAAAATCATCAACAAACAAAATGAAGTACCTCTCTCCATAGTATGATCTTGTTTGGGTAGGACCACACAAATTTGTATGTACCAGGTCCAATTTGTTTCAGCTGAGTTTTGCTTGCTTCTGAAGGAACTCCTTACATGCTTTCCCATAACACATTCCCAGCATATTGTGTCAACTGGTCTTGCAATACTTGGTAGGTCTCTAACTACCTTAACATTGCTGATCTTTACTATATTATCAAAATTGATATGACAAAGTCTCTTGTGCCATAAACAACTGTCATTAACCTTTGCAAAAAAACAACTTACATCATAATTAAGCTGAAAAACATTACCTTTTGTTTTAGATCCTGATGCAATCATATCTCCATCCTTGTTGTTAATGATGCACTTGTTGTCCTTGAACTCCAAATGATAGCCTTTGTCAAGTAGCTATCCAACACTCAACAAGTTATGATGTAATCCATCAAAATATAGAACATCATCTGTCTTATTATTTCCATCCAAAGTGATAGGACCTCTGCCTACGATAGGTTTAGGAGTGTTATCTCCAAATCTAACCATACCACCTTTGTACTTGTCTAACTAAACAAATCTATCTTTGTCACCTGTCATATGATGAGAGCATCCACTGTCAATGATCCAATCAGTTCTAATGTCTGCTTTGGAAATTAGGGCTAGCTCTTGTTCTTCCTTTTCATCTGCAATGTCCATTTCCTCAAGCAACCTTTCCATATCTCTAAGGGAAACGAATCCAATTTCATCTTCTCCTGAATCTTCATCGGTTACACCTTCTTCAGCATGATAACATTCCTTCTTATATTTGGGTTTGTAATCATATCTAAACTTCTTGACTCTTGTGGGACACTTAGATGCAAAGTGACCTTTCTTATTGCATGAAAAACATTTGAATGGAAGTTGTCCTTCGTATTTTCGTTTTCCTTTCTTTTCTCTTCTAGAAATCATAGCAATGATTTCTTCAAGTTCTTCATCAACTTATTCTTTCTAATTATGACTGGGGATGTGTAAGGATTTCTTACCATGGACTGAGGCTTTGAAAGCTATTTCACTTTTAGGTTCAGTCTTCAATCTTGATATCTCAAATGCAGAGATTTTGTTGATTAGAGTCTCTCTCTTGAATTTTTGTGAGAATTGCATAGTTTCCTCTAGAATATTGATTTTTTTTTCATAGTCTAATGTCAAAGTAGTTAGCGACTTGTCCATTATATCTTCTTCTAATATTTCACCACCATTATTTTCAATTCCAAATACTACTTCATTTATCCTTTGATTGTAAGCTCTAATGCTCTCTTCAGGTAACATCTCAAGACTATTGTATTTCTTCTTCCATGTCTTCCTGTGTGCATTCTTTGCTTGAACATCTCCTTCAAACATATCTTCTAAATACTTCCATATGGTATATGCTCTATCAATCTTCTTGATTTCAGAAAACTCACTATAAGATAAGGCGCTGATTAGGGCTTCTTTGGAAATTACATTATGTGTAAATATATCCTTTTGTCTGTTAGTAGCATCATCCTTTGCAAGGTCTTTCAGAGATGGAATTAAAACCTCTTGTGTGGAAATTTCAAAGATCTCAAATCCAATACACTGTAGATGTGTTATCATTTTGTTTTTCCAATCCAAATAATTTTCTCTATTGAACTTAGGGCTTTCTTTTCTGAAGTAAGACATCTGATCTACCTTAAGCTGTTAGGATTCTTCTCCAAGGCACTTGGCTCTGATACCAATTGTTAGAATAGTCCAAAAGGATAACTGAGAGGGGGGGTGAATTAGTTATTAGTAACTTCAGTTCTTTTTAATTCTATAACTTTAGAATACAATAAAGTAAATGCTTAATCAGATAACACAATACTCAACACACAATTTGATTACAGGGAAACCAAATGGTAAAAACCCCAGTGGAAATTAGCACCCACAATAAACTATACTTGTTTGTAGTAATCCTTGTTAGAAGATATTTCAACTCTGTTAGGAGTTCTACAATACAATTCAATAAGTATAGTGACCTGGTTAAGGGTCGGACCCTGTTAGGAGTCTTTTACAAATAACCCCGTTAGGGGTGGTGGACTCACTGTCCAAAAGCTCACTGCTTGATGGTGAAGGCTACAACCTTCTGAATAACAGACATGCACTATATTTGATGATGAACTATAGATAAGACCTACTATCTTGATCAGCTCCAGTGTATTGCAATCTTTCACTTCTTCACATAGACTCTTGATGAATGAACGAACTCTGATGATCTGCTCTATACATCTTTCTTATCTTTTCATATCACTCACACTTAGCATGACACCTTTGACTTGTTATAAGTATCTTCCTCGTAGTATGAGATCATGGGACCTATAAGAAAACTCTTCATAACATTCTTTTCGGCTCTACTAAGCGTGCAAGCATAATTATAACCGTGCAAGTATAAACCAAATAGACGCTATGTTTCACTAAGTCGGCCTCACCAATTTAACTCTAAATTTGCAATCTTCTTGAAACACGTTTGGTACCTTTGAATTAATATCATCAGCTCATAACTAAACATGAATATACACACGCATATATAGAAGATAGTCACAACTCAAGAAACATGAAATATATGTCAGCCCTAAACCATTACACTTCCAGAACTATAACTGCCAATAACAGAATTACATAACTTTATTGAAACATCATATCTGGGTCTGCGTGTATGAAAATAACATAATAAACATGTCAACAACATGTATCTATCCACACAAGTCTCCATATCAACATTCTGATAAGTACATATGGAATTACTACTATTTATTATATGTTGTCATCAATGACAAACATACAATCAATCAACTGCTCAGGATCAAATCTCGAACATTTTGTTATAATACTTTCATTATTCTCTCCGATTGACATGACATCTTTATATTCTTTCTAATGTAACTGGACTTATAGGTATAACACATACTATTGGAAATAATTTTTTGTACTCTCTTTATAATGATAGCTATATTGATATAATCCATTGGTGAAATATATACTTATACGAAGTGTTATTTCATTCCAGTTATTTTTTTTTCATTTGCTCATCAATATAGCGAGATCCTACTGTGTTGATCATATTTCCATCGGTGTGACTGTGAAGTAGCTATGTTGATATTATGCAGCATTCTCATCTATTCAAATAGGCTATTCGTGTAATATTCCATTAGTTAAGCTCATTTGTTCCTTTTCTGATATGTTATAACCTGTAAAAATTATGATTGGGGTAACATAAAAGTTGTTTTCCTGATATGTTTTGCTTCTTGTAATTGAGACATATGCCCATTAGAATAAATATGTTTCAAAAAATTAATATTATGATATAGGTAAATCTTATGGGTAGGGGAGGGCATATTATTAAAGCTACTATTGGTGATGGAATTTTTATAAGAAAACTTCAGTAGCTTCAACAAAAGCTTGGTGACGACTGACAAGGTTCACAAGAAAGGGTCTCATGATTCTTATATTTGGTCAATATTATGTCAATATTTTGAAGTTCCAACAATGGATCTTTCTAAGGACTAGGTATTTAAAAAATACCTTCAAGAATTCAAAGTAATCCACTGTGCATGGATATAGCTTCTTTTAAGAAAATAAGTATTTCAGGAATTTTCCATGCATTAGAAATCTTGGGTGTTCTCCTGCAATATCCTGCAAGTAATAAGAATTTTCACCTCCTTTTACAACAATCAAATCAGGTCAACTAGAAAGGGCTTAAAAATTCTCATGCTTCCCCTTATCATAATTTTTTGCATTCCATATGATTAGCTATTGATAGCTACACCCTTAGTGTGCTTGCAGAGGCCTAACTAGGACTCTTATTGTTCCCAGCCTTCACAAGATCCTACCATCTCTTCTAGGATCTTTCAATCCCTTTCTTAGCTATCCTAGGAATTATCCAACACAACTCTATGGGTTGGTAACTTTTGTGCTTCACTTTGGGGTATCTATCAACAAGGTTCACTTCACTCCTTTACTCCTTCTTGGAAGAATCCAAGTGTATTTTCAACTTCTCTCCATCAAAAGTGTTGCAAGGGGTGTAGTTCATGTTTATAAAGCTTCTTTATCTCCATATGATCCCATTTGGATAGGGAATCAATACTTCCCCAAATGATCTCAAGACAATCAGTGAATTTGGTCTTTTAGGCCTAATAGGTCAATTAGCCCTAATCAGCTAGTTTTTCTCACTTCTCTCACAAATTTCGCAAATAACCCCCCAAAAAAATTGGATATTCTGACACCCTTTTCCAAGACATTAAATATTTTGTAGGTCTTAGGGTTCTAGGGTCTCTATACAGTGGATTCCTAGAATTAAGGGCTGATAGGGCTAATTTGGCTATTCTGGTGCACTATGATTATTTCTACTTAGAAATGTATCTTACTGGATTGGTCAATTCCTAATCTTTCTAGGAGGTATCTATAGGAACTTTGTGTTTACAAAACCATTCTTGGTTCCATTCTCCCAATAATTCCCCTATAATAAAACACCATTAGATCTCTGGCAAACACTTAACCGGGTGTATAGGACTCCCCTAGGGTATGCCATTAAAAATAGATACCTTGCTCTTCTAGACTCCTAAACTCATATTTACACTATTCAAAGGCTCTCGTACCATATTCATCTAGACCATGATGAGATGCAAATTTGGATTCTATGGGGGTCCATTTTTCTCAAATTTGCCCTGTTAACAACAACAACTATGAAACTTACAAAACAAATTACAAGAATAATCAAATGAACTCACAAAAAATTCCAATATAAACAAAAGATGCTTAAAAATATCCATACTACACTAATGCAACACAAGATCTTTCTATTCAATCCATCTTCTAACTCTAACTCACAACAATAGGCGACTGTGAACAAAAAATAGTAAACAAAGATTTCTTAGCAAATTCAAAATATTACATCACATCCTCTGTCCTCAGGAAATGGGATCCTTCATGTCTAAATATTATTTTACCATTATTATAGGCAGTTACACCAACTACCCATTATCACACTTTGAAAGGAATCCAATATTACAAATGTTGTCATGCAACTTTTAAAAGATCCAAATGTTGTCATGCAATATTTTGACAACTTTTTTATTTTTAAATATAACTTAATTATATGACCTCTAACCTAGATAATGTTAGTAAAAGCCACATAAAAAATTGGAACTATGGATTATCCTATGTGCTCCTCCACCATTCTCCCTAAATAAAATATTTCAATCGATCCTTTGATTGAGCAAGTTGGAATCAATTCCAAACTTCTTAAACTCTGTCTCCTTGATCTAAGTGGCCTCTGCATCTCCTTGGCCATGTCCTTTGATCATATGTTCATAGTAAGTCCTCTATCTATTCTTCTTGTATCTCCTTGAATCAAGTATCTTCTCTCCCTTCTTGGGTTTTGTAGGGGTTAAATTTCGGTCCTTTACGTCTTGGATAACCTCAGTAAGGGTTGGTCCCACAATAATGTGTCCCACATTTTTTAACATCCTGATTTTTGCTGAAATTACACATTTTTAAGAAAATATGATGATTTAAGGCTTGAGAGCTCCCATTTGAAGGATTAAATCAAAAATAGTTAGATAAAATCCTCTTGGATCAAACTCTATTTGTTATAATCTCTCTACTCCTCACTCACACTTGTAATCAAGTCTCCTTTGCACCCATCAAAATGCTGACAAAAAAACACTTTGACGTTAAATTTTTGTGGGGTCATATAAATTCATTTCAAAAACCCAAATATAGGATGATATTACTCAGAGAAAGCTTTCCATTAATTGTGATTTTTATATATATTAAGCTTATTATGACTTTTCTTTTTAAGTTTTACTAAACATAGGTTCTCTGACCATTTAGCAACTTCTCTATTCGACACTTTTGGAAAAATAGTAAATTAGGAAAATATAATTGTGAAAAATATCTAGGAAAAAGATATTTATGTTACCTTTCTATCAAAAAAAGAAAAAAATAATTTCGATATATACAGACAGAGTTAGAGCGATCCAAGTGAACCTATGTCCAAATTATAGTTAATATCACTTCATAACTCAATAAACTATACAATATTCAACTAAATTGAATGAAACCAATTGGATTCTATAGATATTTGTGTTACAAACCTAATTTCAAAATATTTATATTCTTATCAATTTTATTAAAAAAGTTATGTTGATCAAAGTGAGTGTCACTACTGAAAAATGCTAATTTTTTAGATAAACAATTTTTGAAGGAGAAGAAAAAATGAATACAAATAAATTCCAAATTTTTTTAAAAAAATATATTTAGAAACTAGAAAAAAAATTCTAAAAGTCATTAGTTTACATCATCTTCAAATTCTTAATGGTTTTATGACAATTGGTGTCAGAAAGCAAAGTTTGTTTTCAGAATGTTCATTTTAGTGTCAAAGTTGGCCAAAAAGTGGGACATAGTATCGTGGGATCACCCTATTAAGGCTCTGGTCTAGATCTAGAGTAAGCCTTGTATAGATGACCAGATCTGCAACATTGAAGACCGAAGACAAACCAATATCCTCAGGGAGCTCAACCTTATATGCATTGTTGCCATATTTGGCCAGAATAGTACATGGCCCTAATCTCCTCATCTGAAACTTGTTTGGCACTCCCTTCTGTAGTCTTTCCTTATTTAAAGGGACCATAAAAAGATCCCCCACTTGGAATTAGACTTCCTTCTTCCTTTCATCCACCTTTTGCTTTATCTTTTCAGTGTTCTCTATTAAAGTTTTTCTCACTATTGCATGCACCTCTTTCATGGAGTGTGCAAAGTATTCTGCATAACCACTTCCTTTGGCTCCATCTTTTTACTCTCTGAGTTAAAATATCCCTCTAGGGTGTAGTCCATAGACAATTTCAAAGTGACTCTTTCCAGTAATTCTATTAACAATATCTTTATATGCATATTATTCCAGTCATAAGAGTTGTTCCCAAGCTTGACCATACTCCTTAGTTAGAAACCTCAATAGGTTCCCTAGGCTTGTATTAACCACCTTGGTTTGACCATCTGTCTGAGGGTGATATGCAGACCCAAAGGATAGATTGGTTCCCAATTTTTTCCATAATGTCTTCCAAAAGTGACTCCTAAATTTTGTGTCTCTATCTAAGACTATGCTTAAGGGTAACCCATGTATTCTCACTACTTCCTTGAAGAATAGGTGTGCAATATGAGAAGCATCATGAACTGTCTTGAATGGGAAAAATGTTTCATCTTACTGAATTTGTCTATTATGACATAGATACTATAAAATCCTTGTTTTGTCTTTGGCAATCCTACAACAAAATCCATGCTCAAGCATTCCCAAGGTCTACTTGGAATGGGGAGAGGTTGATAAAGGCCTACATTGGAGGATGTGCCCTTGGCTTTTTGACACACTACACAACACTCCACATACTTCCTGATATCCAAATTCATTGTAGGCTAAAAATAGAGCCTCTGCACTAACTCTTGTGTCTTATTGACTCCAAAGTGACCACTAAGTGAACCATTGTATTCTTCTTGAATCATATTTTCCCTAATTGATCCTCTAGGGACACATAACTAACTTCCTTTAAACAATAAATCAATTTTCATTGTATATTCAGAAAATTCACCATGGAAATGATTTAATGATCTTTGCATACCTTGTATATCTTTGCAAAGTCTTCATTCTCTGCATACAAGTCTTTGAAACTGTCAGTGCCCATACTATGCAGTTGTACTTTTTGTACTATCAGTAGTCTCCTACTAAGTGCATCAGTCCATTTTTTCTGCAATCCTTTTTGATGCTTGATGTTGAAACTGTAAGCCTACAAGTACTCCACCCATTTCATGTGATTGTGATAGAGCTTGTCTTGGGAGTTCAAAAAACTAAGTGCTTGGTTGTCTGAATACAAAACAAATTCCTTGGGAAGCATATAGTGTCTCCATTTCCTTAGTGCTTGGAATAGAGCATACATCTCTAAGTCATAGGAAGAATAATTCCTCTTTTCATCATTGAGCTTCTCACTATGAAAATCCATTGGTCTCCCTTCTTGGCTTAAAAATTCCCCAATAGCAACATTGCTAGCATCACACTCAATTATAAAACATTTCTCAAAACTTGGTAATGTTAAGATGGGTTGAGTGCAAATATTCTTCTTCAACAACTGAAATCCCTGGTTATCTTTCTCATTCCATACATACTTATTTTTCATCCCACCTTTTATGGTGTCTAGAATAGGATCACAAATAGCACTAAATTGCTTAATGAATTTCCTACAATATTAACATAAACCATGAAATCTTCTCACCTCTGTTGTAGTTTTGGGGGTAGGATAGTTAATGATGGCTTCTACCTTGCTTGGATACATCTTAAGGTTTCCATGAGACAACATAAAACCAAGATGCACTAACTCCTTCTTTAGGAATTCACACTTATCCAAATTGATCATTAGCTTTTCTTCATCCAATCTCTCAAACACAATTTGCAAATGCCTTAAGTGTTCTTCTTTATTCCTAATAAAGATTAAGATATCATCCAAATACACTACAACAAACTTACCAATGTAGTCCTTGAGTACTTCATTCATAAGCCTCATGAATGTGGATGAGGCATTGGATAGCCTGAATGGAATCACAAGCCATTCATACAAACATTCTATGGTTTTTAAGGAAGTCTTCCATTCATCTCCCTCATTGACCCTAATTTGATGATAACCACTCTTTAGGTTAATCTTTGTAAAGTACTTTTCTCCTCCTAAATAGTCCATTAGGTCTTCTATCCTAGGAATATGAAACCTATACCTAATGGTTATTTGGTTAATGAATCTAGAATCAATACATAGCCTCCAATTTCCTCCCTTTTTAGGTGCTAGGATAGTGGGTACGACATATGGTCTTATACTTTTTCTAATGAGGCCTTGGTTTAGGAGCTCTTGGATTTTTTTGGCAATTTCCTCATTTTGTTGAGGGGTCATCTTATAATTATCCTTTTTAGGAAGGGTAGCTCCTAGGATAAATTCAATTTGGTGAATAATAGCTCTCTTAGGGGGTAGGATTGCTGGTTGTCCATCACTAACAATGTCTTTGTACTCCTTAAGAAACTCTTTTACTTCTATGGGAATCTCTATCTTCTTGACTGTATTCTTTATATTTTCTTCTTTTGGCTTAAAAAAAAAAGCATATTCTACTCCCTCTCCTTCTTCTAGAGATTCTAGGAACTCCTTTTCACTCACCAATAGAACATTAGGGCCTGATGCCTTCACTTCTCCTTCTTCCAACCATGACTTGATTTTGAAAGTCACACCATTTTTCTTGAAAGAATATACATTCTTAGCTCCATCATGCATGGTTTGTCTGTCAAATTTCCATGGCCTTCCAAGTAAAATGTGACATGCATCCATGGGTAGGACGTCACACAATACCTTATCTTTATATCTTCTGATTGAGAATTCCACCCATGCTTTTTCATTCACAAGGACATTTCCTTTGTTCAACCAAGTAACCTTGTATGAATTACTATGTGGAATCATCTTCATCTTTAGTTTACTAACTGCCTCCTCTGACACAATGTTGTTAGTAGACCCTGAGTCTATGATGAATCTACATACCTTACCCATTATTTTTCACTTCAATCTGAATAGTTCTCTTCTCTGGCTTGGCTCCTCTCTCACTGGTTCTTTGATTAGTGTTCTCCTTATCATCATATTTTCTCCTTCCTCTGATTCTAAGGGAACTTAAGGGTGTTTATTTCCACCACTAGACTCCTCTTGCAAAAATTTTACTCTCTTGTCACTTCCTTGAGAAGTAGAGCCTTTCTCTGGACACCTATAGGCAGGATGTCCCATTTGGTTGTAGTGATAGCATTTCATATTCACCAAGTCGGAACCTCTTCCTTGGCTATTTCCAATTCCTCTCTAATTATTATTAGAGCCTCTTCCTCTATTGAAGCTTCCTCTTCTTGAACTTCCCTCTTTCTATTCAGTCAGCTTGGTTTCTCCTTGAGTCTTGGATTTTGAACTTCTACTACCATATCCTCTCCTTTGGCTTCTCCCATCTGTTCCTCTACCTTTGCCTCTTGTATTTCTTGAGTCTTTTTTCTTTCTCAATTTCTCTTCCACCTTTACTGCAAGTTGGTGGTATCTCTGAATAGTGGTAGGAATAAGTAAACTCAATTCATATTGGATAGTCCATTTTATACCATTAAGGTATCTAGCCACCTTCACACTTTCCTCTTCTACAATTATTGATCTCATGCATATTCATTGAAACTCTCCTGTTTAAGAGTTAACATCCAAGTCTTTTTGTCTAAGACTTTGTCTCCTTTTATGTAACCGAATTTCATAGTCTTCAGGTACATATTCTTCTCTAATTTTGGTTACCATAGCTTTCCAAGTGGCTATGGGTTTCTTTCCTTCTTCTCCCTCTCATCTTGGATAAATTTCTTCCAAGTGAGTGCAGACCCTCTAAGTCTATCCTTTGCTACCTTTACCTTCTAAGCTTCAGTTATACCATCACATTTAAAGTGATTCTCAAGTCCTTCAATCTAATCTAGGACTATCTCTAGTTCCATTTTTCACTAAAGATAGGAACTTGTTCCAATGCCTTTCCACTCAAGGATTTTAATTCTTTCAAGAAGGGTTCTTCAGTGAGGAAAGGGTCAGCTTCAGGGACCTCATTATCTAAGGCTATCTCTTTACTCTTTCCTTCAAATTTATCTTTGACTTCCTCAGTCTTTGCTTCCACTTGGTCCATTTTGTGTTCTAACTGTGCCAATCTCTCTCTAAGAAATCTATTCTCTTCTTCTTTCTCATTCACTTTCTTTTCAAGTTCTGCATTGGTCACTATGGTAGACTCTCCTATTGAATCTTTTGTTTGAAAAATTTACCACAATCCAAATCTTATTGGCTTTGATACCAATCTGATAGCTACACCCTTAGTGTGCTTGCACAAGCCTAACAAGGACTCTTATTATTCCTAGCCTTCAAAAGATCCTACCCTCTCTTCTAGGATCTTTCAAGCCCTTTCTTATCTATCCTAGGACTTCTCCAACACTACTCTATGATTTAGTAACTTTTGTGCAAGTCACTTTAGGGTATCTATCAACAAGGTTCACTTCACTCCTTTACTCCTTCTTGGAAGACTCCAAGTACATTTTCAACTTTTATTCATCACAACTCTTGAAAGGGGTGTAATCCATATTTGGGAAGCTTCTTTATCTCCATATGATCCCATTTGGATAGGGCACAAATAATTCCCAAAAAGATCTCAAGATAATCAATGAATTTGGTCTTTTAGGCCTAATAGCTCAATTAGCCCTAATCAATTAGTTTTTCTCACTTCTCTCACAACTTTCTCAAATAACCCCCCAAAAAAAATAGATATTATGACACCCTTTGCCAAGACATTAAATATTTTTTAGGTCTTAGGGTTATATAGTCTTTATAGAGTGGATTCCTAAAATTAAGGGCTAATAGGTCTTATTTGGTTATTCTGGTGCAGTATGATGATTTCTACTTAGAAATGTATCTTTCTGGATTGGAAAATGCCTAATATTTCTAGGAGGTATCTCTAGGACCTATTTTATTATGAAACCATTTTTGGTTCCATTGTCCCAATCATTCCCCTATAATCAAACACCATTAGATCTCTGGCAAACACCTAACCAGGTGCATAGGACTCGCCTAGGGCTTGCCATTAAAAGTAGCTACCTTTCTCTTCTAGACTCCTACACTAATTTTTAAACTATACAAAGGCTCCCCTACCATATTAATCTAGACCATGATGAGATGCATGGTTGGATTTTATGGGGGAACCATTTTTCTCAAATCTTCCCTGTCAACAACATCAGCTATGCAACTTACAAAACAATTTACAAGACTAATCAAATGAACTCATAGAAACTTAAAATATAAACAAAATATGCTTAAAACCATCCCTTCTACATGTATTAAATATAAGATCTTTATATTAAATCCATGTACTAACTCTAACTCACAACAATAGGTGATTGTGAACAAAAATCAGTAAACAAAGCTTTCCTAGCAAATTAAAAATCTTACATCACATCCTCTCTCCTCGGGAAATGGGATCTTTCATTTATAAATATTATTTTCCCATTATTATAGTAAGTTACACCAACTACCCATCATCACACTTCGAAAGGAATCCAATATTGCAAATGTTGTCATGCAACGTTTAAAAAATACAAATGTTGTCATGCAACATTTTGACAAGTTTTTGATTTTTGCATCTAACTTAATTCCATGACCTCAACCTATTAAAAATTATGTATAAAAATCATAGAGGAAATATTAGGCCTAAAATTAAGCCTTTCTAGAAGCCTTCTAGGCTTTTAGACCCTAAATTCCCAATTTGGCTAACTAAACCACTAAACACACTCAAAACATAAAACCACAAGGTTGGATTGATCATAGTCAAATCCACATAGGTACAAACTTGCAAGACATTATAAGGCCTAAAAATAAACACTACTGACTTGGCTAAGGTTAGTACAAGACACATCAAAAATTGGAACTACCTGGATTAACGTAGGTGCTCCTGCACCACCCATTCACCTCCATGCAATTTACAATTGTTTGACCTCTTATCATGGAGATCTTTTACTATTTTTTATATTCTAATATTATAATTTTGAGCTTTTTTTCCCATCTGATCTAGCTCTATTAATTTTACTAATCTATTTTCTATTGGATCTTCAAACTCAATCCCTCCTACCATAAATTTGTGAACTATAACTAGTTTACACAATGGTAATCTAGCATACTTTCCATATATCAGTTCAAATAGTGAATTACTAGTATAATTATTAACAATAATCCTATCATCCCATAATGCCAAGTTCAATTTGGAATCCCAAGCTTTCTCATGGTTATCCAACATTCTTTTGATTATTTTCAACAAATTATTATTACTAGATTCAAACAGGCCATTCCCTTATGGATAGTATGGTGATGAATAAGACATTTCTTTGCCGTAATCCTCAAAAAAAATTGAAAAATATTTTGACCTTAAGCACATACCATTGTCAACAATAAATCTACAAGGAATCCCAACTCTAATTAGAATATTATGACCAACTTGCTAGTGGCTAGTCTTGTAGGTGCAACCTCCACCCATTTGGTGGAATAGTCAATAGCTACTAGTATCCATCTATGACCTCCACTTGACTTGTCATAAATTTAACCATTAAAGTCAATTCCCCATTGTTGAAAAGGATCCTCAACCTGCATGGGTCTCAAAGAAAAGGTTGTTAGACCTTAAGAAGAACACACACAACTGAGAAGAGGGGTGAATTAATTGTGTCATAATATTAATAAACTTTCACCAACTTACAAACTTTAAATCTCAGATATGAATGATAAATATGAAAGAAAAATCTCAACACAATAGCAATACATAACAACAATATTTTTGACATGAAAACCTTGTTAGGGGAAATACCACAGTGGGGATGGAACCTACAAGATGAATTCACTTGGTAATAAGTATTGTATCTTGTTAGGAGTATTAAAAAGGGGAATGCATTTGCATTCAAGCACACTACCTAGAGCTCATTAATCAAATGCAATTACAACAAGGATCACTTCCTTACATCATCAACCGATCAATAGATCAAACAAGACTTAGAGTCCAAACACATGAAATTACTGATAGTATACATTATGCCAAAATAGTTCTAATGAAGCGCACATATATCTGACTTATTTTAGATTCCACTCATACCTCTTCTAACAATATCATGCATATAATTTATTCCATTTGTCGACACATTAACACACTCCTATGCTCACTCACAACTTTAGATGATTACATTTATAAATACAATGTATCAAATCATCTCAAGTAGGTCTGCTAGGGACCTAATTGCAAGAAATTAATAAATTATAATTCAATCCTCACTTCTATCTATTGAATATCAATCGGGACATTGCAATGACCCATATCAATAACTTCAAACATGCTTAGATCCACAAATCACACTCAAAACCTTTGCAACATGTTACATCATCAAGTTGGCTAGGATCAATGAAGAACACCAACACATTAGATAAAAATCACGCAACCTAATCACTTCGACCAATGCGAGCCAACAAAATGATCAAAATACATGATCAAAAAATATAAAAATAAACCTGAAGTACCTCAGAAACCTTAGCATCATGACAAACTCAGGATCTAAATCCATCTCTACATTTTTCAACAACAATAACATCTGTAACCTCTATTACTAAAAAAAAATAGATTTCTAGTATCCAAATCATGAACCACTTGAGTTGAGGACACATATCCACATCCAAAACTCACTACCATGTAAACAACCAATAACTCTTCAACACTAATCTATACCAATCCAAAAATTGAAACTTTGTCACTTCTTGAACACTCAAAATATTAGTATCTAATAAATCAATCATATCTCTCTCAAATAATCACTCTAACTTTTGTGAAATGACATTCATGAACTATAAACATCTCAAAACACAACTGTGCAATAAAAAATGTAGATATTATATGTAGTATCTGTACCAAGAAATTCAACATGTCTATACATACCAAGAACACTATCTTCAACAATAGAAATATGTTAACATCAATGAAAAAACATTATTTATAGTATATATATGCATAATCTAAACAACATCTCAGTAATATCCAACAATCTCCCCCTTTAGCAGGGTGGTCCCACAATAGTGTGTCCCACTTTTTTGAACATCTTGATTTTTGCTAAAATTGCACATTTTTAAGAAAATATGATGATTTAAGCCTTGAGAGGTCCCATTTGAAGGAGTAAATTCAAAATGGCTAGGTAAAAGCCTCTTGGATCAAAATCCCTTTGGTATAATCCCTCTACACCTCACTCACACCCACAATCGAGTCTCCTTTGAACCCATCAAAATGCTGACAAAAAATCACTTTGGCATTAACTTTTTGTGGGATCAAATAAATTCATTTGAAAAACTAAAATGCAGGATGATAGTACTCCGAGAAATCTTTCCAATGATTATGATTTATATATATATTGAGTTTATTAAGACTTTTTGTTTTTGATTTTACTAAACATAGGTTGTCTGACCATTTAGCGACTTCTATATTCGACGCTTCGGGAAAAATAGTAAAATAGGGGAAAAAATTTATGAAAAATATCTAGGAAATAGGTATTTATATTACCTTTCTATCAAAAAAAGAATAAAATAATTTTGATATATAGAGATAGAGTTAGAGCAATCCAAGTGAGCCTATGTCCAAATTATAATTAATGTCACTTCAAAACTCAATAAACTATTAAATATTCAACCAAATTGAATGAAACCAAATGGATTCTCTAGATATTTGTGTTACAAACCTAAATTCAAAATAATTATGTTCTTATCACTTTTATAAAAAAAATTATATTGATCAAAGTGAGTGTCACTCCTAAACAATCCTAATTTTTCACAAAAAATTTTTTTGCAGGAGAAGGAAAAATGGATTCAAATAAATTTCAATTTTTTAAAAAAAAATATATTTATAAACTAGAAACAAAATGCTAAAATTCACTAGTTTACATAATCTTCAAATTCTTAATGGTTTTATGATAATGGATGTCCGGAAGTGAAGTTTATTTTTAGAATGTTCATTTCAGTGTCAAAGTTGGCCAAAAAGTGGGACACAGTTTTGTGGGATCACCTAGCATTGATGGCAACATATGATGTAAAAAATTTAATCAATGCACAAAGAAACAATACCAACAAGAATATCAACAATATCCACAATATGACATCTCTCTTTTACAATCTCTCCCTCATAACCTCATACAAAATATCACTCCTCAAAGCTTAATTATTTTTCACATGAATATCTCTCCCCCTTTGACATCGATGAAAAAGAAACATGTATGCACTAAGTCATAGAGGCCAAAAATCTAAACAACACAACTCATGAAATACTTACCACCCATTACTCCCTCTAAGGAGCAACCACCAAAAAATAAATCCAAAAGAATGATTGATTTGTAAGAACATTGGATTGATGCATCTCAATACATATCTAGCTCTAATCAGGAGGGATAATCACCCCAAGATTACCTCAGAGATGCTCAAAAGTATCCTTTGGCAAGGGATTCATGAATATATCTACAATCTTCTCTTTAGAAGATACATACTCCAATCTGAATTCTTTCTCACTGACTTTGTCTCTCAATAAATGATATTTGATAAAAATGTGCTTTGTCTTTTAATGCAACACATGGTTCTTTGATATATTGATAACACTTGAATTGTCAAAATATATAGCAATGGGCTCACCAATACTCATTCTGATATATTTCAACATTCATTTTATCCATACCACTTGTGTATAATTAACAAAAACAAAAACATATTCATCTTCAGCAGTAGATGGTGATATACAATTTTGTTTCTTACTTACCCATGAAACTAACCTCTTACTTGACCATGAAACTAATCTCTTACCCAAGAATAATTATCTAGTACTAGTTCTCTTGTTGTCATCCACATTACTTGCCCAATCAACATCAGTATATGTACTCAACATAAATAATCATCTTTACCATACCATAAGCCATAATCAACTATTCCCTTTAAGTATATAAATATCCTCTTAACAGTGGCAACATGTGACTCCTTTGGTTCTGATTGAAATCAAGCAACAATATGTGAACAACATTCATAATGTCTGGTCTAGTTTTTGTCAAGTATAACAGTCCACAGATTATTGATCTATAACTAGTCCTATTCGCATTAGGTGTATCATAAATATTTGTTAATTTAAAACCATTAATTGTAGGAGTACCAATAGGTTTTGAATCTTCCATACCAAATTTATTCCTCAAATATTCATTTTTTTTTACAAATTCATTTTGATTTTGATTTTGATTTTGTGCTTGCAAAATCTAGCTTCCTTCTTCATTTGATTCATAACTACAAGATCTTACTAGTTTTTGAAAAGTTTCATCCACTTTCATATTAGCACTCTCAATTATGTTTCTCAATCTATGATTATAAAATTTATATGATTTTTATCTTTGTAAAATAACCAAGAAATATTCCTTCATCGCGTCTAGGATCATGCTTTCCTAAAGCTTCATCTCTCTTAAAGTAAAATTTTCTTCCAAAGATTCTAAAATATTTCACAGTAGGAATATGACCATACCAAAGCTTATAAATAGTCTTACCAGTACCATGCTTGATTTGAACTTGATTAAGTGTATAAATAGAAATGCTAACAAATTCTCTCTAATAGATCTGTAAAATGTTTCCTTCTGTCATCATTGTCCTTGCAGTGTCAAGAATTATTCTATTTATTCTCTCTGTAATTCCATTTTTTCGTGGGGTGCACGGACAAGAAATCTATCTCTTTATTCCATCCTATTCATAATATGCATCAAATTCTCTAGATGTAAACTCTTCACCTCTATCAGATCTCAAATATTTCATCTTCACACCTGCCTCAGTTTCAACCATAACTCTAAAGATCTTGAATTTGTCAAATGCCTCAGATTTTCTTTCAAAAATATAACTCACATCATCCTTGAATAATAATCAATGAATAAAATAAAGTATCTATATCCACAATAACTTCTTGGTTTAGTAGGACAACATAAATCATTATGTACCAAGTCTAACAATCCACTCAAAGAGTAAGTCTAACTTTTGTAGGTAGATTTAGTTAGCTCACCCAATTGACATTCCTTACACATTGCATTAGCAGGCTTTAACAATTTAGGTAAATATCTTATAGAATTTTTAGTGCTTATCTTCACAATGTTATCAAAGTTAACATGAAAAAATCTCTTATGGCACAACCAACTGTCATCAACCTTTGCAATCAAACATCTATTCTCTAAATTGTTCAAATTAAATACATTACCTCTGATCTTTGTACTTGATGCAATCTCAATTCTAGCACTTCCAATGATTTTACACATTTCATTCTTGAATTCCAAGCAATATCCCTTATCAACTAATTGTTCAACACTCAAATATTATGCCTTAAACCTTCAACATAGACAACATCAACAATATTACTATTACCATCAAGTGTGATTGATCCTTTCCCTTTAATCAAATAGGGAGCATTGTTACCAAATCTAGCAACATCACCATCATAGTCTTCAAGATTCACAAATTTTATTTTGTCTCCGGTCATGTGATGTGAACATCAATTTTGTTGTAAAGCTCCTCTGGTAGCTTATCTATGATCTCAGTAAGTGTCACTCTATATCTCATTAATGTTACAAAAAATTCATCTTCAATATTTTTATTTTCCTCTTCATTCCTCTTTAGATACTTAACTTGCCTAAATCCTCTGAAGCCTCCTAATTACTTTAATCCTTCCAGAAATTCATCAAGACTTTGTGGAACTCGTGAGAGCTGAGCAACTAGAACAGATTTGTCTAGCTCATCAGATTTAGTCTCACTCTCTTTTCCAGGTAATAGTATTCTCCTTGTTCTTACAGGTTTTTCTTGCCTCTTATTCTCTCATAAGTTTTACCTTTCGGTTGTATTATCTTGGCAACCTTCATCTCTGTAGGTTTTATCGATGATCTAGTGTTCCTTATAATAACTCTTTTTCTCGATGAGGGCAATTGTACATTTTGTTTCTCAACCACTACAAGAGCTTGTGCATTATCCGTATCCAAAGTATCATCAACTCTAAGAGTCTTTGATAAAACATTTATAATTTTACTCACCTTCTTAATTGACCTAGGTACCAAAATACATTTCTTGATTTTGTCTTTGACATCCTCATAAGTGCCATATCTATTTTCATTGGGGTGAATTGGTTTTTCTAATAGGGCTTCAATTAGTTTAGAACCTATATCAATATCCATTTCATAACCCATAAGTTCAATCCATTCAACTCTCGGTTCAACAGTTTTGACTATAAAAACATCTGTATCTACTTCAAAACATATGTTCTCTTGATATTTGGAATCTAGTTGAGGTGGAATCCTATACCTTTTGTGCATTCTAGCTTGGAACTTCAAAAAATAATCAGACATGATTGCATAAAAAATATCTCCTAGACTATCTATAAACTCATGTATTCATATATAACTAGCCTATCAGTCTTCCAAACTACATCTCCAATGGAGGGAAATGAATTCTGGTAATAGAAGAAGATACATACCAACAATGAACCAAATTTCAAAGTGTTGGTCTTTGCTTTCCTTACTATGTTCATGTTGTCTTCTAATTTCTTCAACAAAACTTCACAAAGATCTATCTGTAATCCTTTCTTCAGTATCTTGTATGCTAGATCAACTGCTCCACATGGTACACTATCGACTTAGGACAATTGAAACACTAGGTAAGATATGACGTTACATGTATACCTTAACTCAGGATGTAAGACATTAGATATCCTCATTCCTCTGCTATCCCATTGTGCTTTAGTGAGCTCAGTGAGCTTACCCTTGTCAATCTTCTTAATCTCCTTCAGTCTATCTCCTATTGGGAATCCAGTGATGATGTGCAACACATCCTTAGTAATTTTAATCAGTTCATCCAACCACATGAACTGGTCATGTAATTGGTTGAGTTCCATCCTAACCCACTCAGGCTTGAATACCCTTGGAAAATGTATAGCATGAACCAATCCTTTAGTTTCTAGATGGGTGTGCTCATCTTTAACTTTTCCTTCCATGCATAGCTTGCTGAATGAAGCATCTATCTCGGTTCCATATAGCTCTTCAATTTTACAATGTATTCAAATATCCAGACGTCTTCAATCAAAAGAAATCATGGTGATGTTGAAGGTAATGCTCCCATTATGTCAATTACTATAGCTATAGTTGGGGGCAACTTGTATTTCAGATTCAGTGGTTTGACATTCTTCACCAGAACTGATGTTTGCATCTTAGGTGCCATGATCACTTTGAAATGTATGCTAAAGCAAAATAGGGCTCACTTGATAATAACTTGACTTTGCAAACACAACTCGTTGTACAATAGATAACCCAAAAAAGTACCTCAAATGTCTTGCAAAGATTCAGAATTACCTTGAATTGAATTTGGTGGCTCGATGAGATAATAGCTCTGTAAATGTGCTCAATGCTCTTTTGAAAATGTTAGGTTCAAATGATTTGAAAAATGACCTTTTTATACATTTTTCCATGATTAGGGTTTCCAACAGCTCTGTTAATGTGCATTAGATGTGTTTGCTGAGTCTCTTTTTACCTTTATACTGACCGCATAGTTACTTTGCTCGACCAAGTTAAACAAAATAACCATATATAACAATTTTCTTCCAAAAACTTACACAACTTATCTAAATGCATCTTAATATGCCGATATGGATCTCAACTCTAATTCTAGGAGCTAAAGTAGGATTTATTATAGGCATGCAGTTCCTACATACCTCTCACCAATTAGGTGGATCTCGGTGCAACCAACTCAGTGGAGATGGTGTAGTCTATGCTTCTAGATGATGTTCCTTCATCCTGTTTCTTTCTCCTCTAGGTTTTGTTCATTTGTTCTCAGATTCCATCAACAGTAGATGGGGCTTTCACTTTAGATTCATCTTCGGTCTATGCATCACCTTAGTATCTACAATTTATTGCAAGTTGTCCTACCTTATGACAATGAAAAAATTCCATGCTAGGGTTTATCCATGCTCTTTGGTTGTTCCTTTCATGCATCAACATACAATTTGCAGCAATGTGTCCATACCTTCCATAGGATAAGCATAAATTTCTTGTATTGTAGTCCCATGGTATAGATGTGCCTTCTTGGTTAGTATTAGCATTCTCTCGGTTAGGCTTCCATTTATCATTTATTTTCTTTATTATACACTCTTCATCTTTCTGTCCAAACTTATTACAATTCTTGTAGTAACCATCAAACTTAGGTTTCCTTAAGTTGTTAGCAAGATTAGTTATCCGTTCAAATGTTTGATGTCCATACCCATTTCGTCTAAAAAAATAACCATCAAATTTAGGTGCAGTTGGTAATTTACCTTTCTTGCTCCTACAGACTTTAGCAATATGTCCAGGCTTCCCACAATAATTGCAATGTGGCTTCTTTTGTTTTGGTGGGGGTGTAGTACTTTCATCTTTCTCTAAATTTTATGATTCTCCTTTCTTATTATTGTTGTTCTCTTTGAATCCAATTCATGTTTTTTCACTCCTTTGCTTATGATTCTTGAATTGCTGATCCATAGATTTTAGTGCTTCTTCATTTCTTTTCACTATTTCATTTTCATCTTTCTCAGCTTTTAGTCTTTGATCCATTCTTTCAATTTCATCTTTTCGTACTTGGTTCTCAAATTATTTTCTTGTGTTATCTTGATTTGCACTCATTATTTGGTCGGTCATATCATAGTGAACTTTTGTCATTCTCATGATCTCATTATCTTTCTCTAATAACCTGATTTCAACTTGTCTTTTACCATCTTCTACCATTTTCTTTTCATCTTCAACAATCCTTTTTCCTTCAATCAATTTAGTCATTCTTATCATGTTGGTTTCAAGATCTATCTTCATTAGGTCCAACTGCTTGGTAAGTGTATCACTCTTTTCTAGTAGTTCTTTTATAGTTGATTCAGACTCATAAGTAACACTTCCTTCAGATGTTGTCTTAAGTGTATCAACTTTTTCATGTGTAACCTTTAGTTCATCATCTATTTTCAATCTAATCCTTAGATACTTCTAAAGTTTCTTTTTCAAATCAATGATTAACTCTCTTTCACTCTCTAACTTGGATTCAAGACCATCAATTATTTTGAATTGCCTGAAACTTTCCATGACTAAGATATTTAACTCTCAGGTGGTCAAACCTTATAGCTCAAGAGTAGTAGCTCTGAAACCAATTTTTGGAATGACTATGAAAATTTGGGACTGAGACGGGAGGGGTGAATAAGTACCACTAAAAATTTCATAACTGTAACTACGTATAACCATATACTACTACTTGTTGTTTAATAAATTCAATAACTTGAAATAAAAATAATATAAAGCTTATAAAACATATCATCAAAACATTCAAGTAAGAGAACTCATAACTCCATGATTTTGTTTACACAGAAATACTTGGTTAGAGGATAAAACCGCGGTGGGGATGATACCCACAACCTTCACTAACTTCAGTATAAAGGGTGCTCGGTTAAAGCTTATAATGTTTAGCCATTTTGATATCTTACTCAGTTAAGAGTATACAAAGACTTGTTAGGTCTACCTGGTTAGAGGATTTTACAATATCTACACTTAGAGATGTACCATGTTAAAGGTTTTACAAATATCAGATCGTTTAAGATCTACCCAGTCTTGGGATTTCTAGCTCTCAATACAATAGTATCAAGAACTTAACAATGTCTACTATATTGCATCAAAAAAAATGTTAACCAGACTCTATGTGATCTGAAATTTGTGTTATCTCAATCTCAAATTGTAACACTTCTCGATGCTCTCTACTCTACTCTTTGTTCTTCAGATAACTCCTTTAACTTTCACTAACAATATCAACCTTCTATCTGTATCATCACTCTCTGTTCTGCTTTGTAAATCATCCTTTAAATATAAGATTTATTGCCTCTTAATATTATGTGTTAGGTGCATTGTGATTTTTTTTAACCATTAGATCTTGTTTTCTGCTTGGTGTCTGTGTCATTTTTACCTCAGTACTTGGTGTTTTTCTTGGAAATAAAAAACTTTAATTAACCTCTTAATCTGCTTCTCAGATATTTTCTTTGAATTAATTCAATCATTGATCTTGTAACAAACTATTCTTCATGCATTGTAAAATCACAATTAATGTTGTTTCAATTCATTAAATGTGTCTTTATCATGTTAAAATCAATTAAGTAACTCGATAGAGTAACTTTTCTTTTTTTGATTAACTGATCTTTAGTACTCGATTAACTGATCTTTAGTACTCGATAACTGTCAACTTGGTGTACTTCATATGCGCCCGATGTTTGGTAACTCTAGACTCTTGGTGTAGTGTCTTTAGCTCTATTGTGTGCTTTACCAACTTCACTGGATTTCTCGATGTACATTACCGACTGGTCAAATATTTACTTTCTCCCTCTTTACCAATTGACTCTTATGACTCATATGACTTTGCCTTAACTATTGACAACAAAATATCTATAGAGATAAAACACACACCAAGTTGGAGGACGATAGAGATTCTCATGAGATGCTAAAGTGATAAATTTTTTTTAATATTAATGGCTTTTATATTTTTTTAATTTAAGTTTTGTACAAGTTATGTAAATTTGTTGTATAAAAAAATGCATTTAGAAGAAATACTAGTGTAAATGCAATTCGTCAATCTTGAAAAGGTTAGTAATAATATACAAAACCATATGAAGTTAATAGATGAGTTAGTTCCCATTCTTGTTTAGGAATTTTGTAAATCTATCTAAAACCCATAAAAGGTTAATGGGAGGTTCCTTTTATTTAAATCAAGATCACGAGTCATAAAAGTTGGGAAAGATGCAGTTAAAAGTATTAAGTTTGAAACGAGGAGAATGCATATATCTTTGATATTTTAAATAATATTGTATAGGAGAGCTTCTACAATGGACATTATGGTGTATATGATCTTACAAAAATATGGCATAACACATTAGCATTCTCTCTTATCAGTAGATTTTACCACTTGACATAAATTTTATAGTTCTTCTTCACTATTATTGAAGGCCCAATAATTGTCTTTTAGAAAGTCATACATATTTCATACAAAAAAAGAAAAATTGAAGTGATCTTGGCAAGGGGAGGTGAGTGAGAAAACCATGATGAAGGAAAGAAGAATCATGGTGGTGCATCGAATGTGTTTCTTTCTCTAGATCTCAAGAAGAATGTTTCTCTTCTTAGGGAGCCCTCTGGCTAGGACCCTAGACCCTACCTCATTGTTCATGTCTGTGGATGGTCATGCCCCCTTCCCATAAATAATTGTGTCTCTTGGTATTGGAAATCCCTCATCAATGTATTTAGGAGGTAAGTCTGTCATTCTACCAAGTTAGGACATTTTATGTAATTGGGTCCTCCCCCAAAAAATATTTTCTAATGAAGTCTCTTTTCGGGTTTATAAGAATCTCTTTATAAAGGACCCCTCTATCTCCTTTGGGGGTGATGTAACACCCAACCTTTCTCTTCAAACCCCAAATTATCTTAGGGCTTCCTTAGGTCTTTCACCTAACCAAATAGGGCTTCTACACACCCTAGGCCTCCTAGGATCCAACTAAACGGACCCTTCCTATTTAGTTGGGGCACATCACCAAAGTAGAACCATACTTGCTCTCTAGCTTCTCCAATCCTCACTAAGCCTCAAGTCCATCTAAGCCTCCAAAGGTGTTATCCTTTCATCTAGGATTCCACTAGATACCTACTAACATCTGACAACTCAAACAACACTGCAATCATTAATTACAATCCACAAATGTAAATACACTAAAACTGTCAGAAAAAGGCTACAAGGATTAGCCCTCAATATGGACCTAAACTGAAATATCTTGAAAAAAAACTTAACAGTACCACAAAATAATCACCAATATGGATACCCTTTTTAGAGATCTTGGAGATTTTGTCAGTTTTAAGCCCCCAACTTGTCCGTACAGTCAAAGCACAAATTTAGGCTTAAAAAGAGGGTTTCAAGGGTTTCAATACTGTCAATGGAAAAGTTTGTTTTTGTTCCCTTGGGAACCTTTCCAAGACTTCTCCTTTGGAATGGAGTTATTCTAACGCTCCTCCTTTCTTGTCTCATTCTTGGATTGAGGCAACAATGCTCCCAATCCCCTCCATTTCTCGTTGTCTGCTCTGTGATCCCTAACCAAGTTACACTTGACTTGCCTAGGGCATCACTTCAAAATTGCTTGCTATGCTTTTCTTGGGCCCTCCTATAGTGTACATTGAGTACATAGAGTCTAGTTCCAAATCCCAAGAGACCATAGGAATCCAATGGTGGGAAGTGGCCCTAAGACCCCATCTTGCACTTGTAGCCCTGTTTAGACCAGTGAACTGGCAAAACCAAAATGAATTTCTAAAGTATTACAAACTGAAAGGAAAACTCAAAATAAATCCACACAAAGATTTAAAAAAACATTACTAAACTTCTCCAATACAAAATTCAAGCCATCTAATCCACTTCTTGTTCAAACACTTAGTAAATCACAAAATTAACAAAGAGATGCTTATGCACAGTCCGTACAGTGCTTCTTCAAACTTGACCAACCTGATGAAAAGGTTTTTCTTGGCCTTTTATAGGTTCCTACCTTGCATTCTTAACTATTTAAGAGAGTTAGAGCATCGTCAACACACAAATGCTAAAAAGTTGCTCATAGCAAGAAAAGTTGTCAAGACAACATGACAACATTTTTAGCAACTTTTGT
Organism: Thuja plicata; assembly: GCA_018584345.1. Taxonomy (NCBI): domain Eukaryota; kingdom Viridiplantae; phylum Streptophyta; class Pinopsida; order Cupressales; family Cupressaceae; genus Thuja; species Thuja plicata. The sequence goes on from MU223892.1 coordinate 1,949,747, forward strand.
GCCAAATGGAGTTAGATGTCCAAACTCATCCTAAAAACCAAAAAAGCATGGAATATCCATAAAATGACCTTAGAAAACCTATCTAAGGCCTTAGGAACCTTTCTATACTAATTTATCCACTCCAGGACCTAAGTCACCTAGTTGACAACTTCTAGCAACTTGGCCATTGTGGGCCTTTCCAACTTTCCTAAACATACCAAAGGCCCAAAAAGTTCCTCTTATTGAAATAGTGATGTGGCTAGCATCACTACAAGCCAAAATAACAAAGAATCCCTAGGTCTCACACTAGCCTACCTAGGTGCTCCTGCACCATACTCCCCCCCAAAGAACTAAGCTGAACTTGATGGGAGCATGTCTAGGGGTATTCCAACCTTCTAGAATTCTGCCTCAGCAACCCAAGTAGCCTCTAAAGTTGGCTTTCCATTCCACTTGATGAGGTGCTCCATATAGACCTTATGCCTTGTAGACTTCCTCACCCTTGAGTTTAACACCTTCTCTACCTCCAACTGACTATTGATAGGTGATGTAGTAGGTTCAAAATCATCATGAACATATGGGCTGATCTGAGGTAGGTGACCTTTATATGCCACAAAGTCCTGCACATTAAAAATAGGGGATATGCCTAAATCAGAAGGTAAATCTACCTTATAGGCATTTTCTCCATGCTTTTCCAATATCTTTCAAGGGCCCACTCTTTTCATTTGCAGCTTGGCAGGAATACCTTTTTGAAGCCTTGCTTTGTTTAGATGGACCATCACATAGTCCCCAACAACAAACTGAACATTCCTCCTCTTTTCATCCACCTTGGCTTTGAGTTTTTGGGTATTAGCTTGGATGGTCTTCTTAACTTGCTCCTGAATCTCCTTCATGGTTTGTACAAAGTCTTTAGCCTGACCACTTCTCTGATCCATACCTCCAAGACACCTCAATTCACACACACCTCTTGGATGCATGCCATAAACAATCTCAAAAGGGCTCTTGTCGGTGGTTCTATTCTTGCTATCATTGTAGGCATATTCTACATGTGAGATGATGACATCCCAAGTTTGGCCATACTCCTTTGTTAGGCACCTAATAAGGTTACCCAAGGTCCTATTAACCACTTCAATTTAACCATTAGTTTGGGGATGGTAAGCTAAACCAAAAGACATGTTTGTGCCAAACTTCTTTCACAAGGTCTTCCAGAAGTGACTCATGAACTTGACATCCCTATCAGAGACTATGCTAAATGGGAGTCCATGGATCCTTACAATTTCTTTGAAAAATAAGTGAGCAATATGACTTGCATCATTACTTGTCTTACATGGGATGAAATGCCCCATTTTACTGAATCTATCAACCACAACATAAATGGTATCATAACCTTGCTTAGTTTTAGGAAAACCTACAACAAAATCCATACTTAAACAATCCCATGACCGATTTGGAATTGGTAGGGGCTGGTAAAGACCTACATTGCTCATTCCTCCCTTTGCCTTCATGCACACCATGCACTACTCCACATACTTGGTCACATCCTTGACCAACTTAGGCCAATAATAGAACCTTTGCACTAGTTCTATGGTCTTGTTGACACCAAAGTGTCCACTCAAGCTGACATTATGCTTCTCCTGTATTAGATTATCCATCATAGAGCCCCTAGGTACACACAACTAGTTAACCTTGAATAGCAGCCCATTTTGTAATGTATACTTTGAAAATTTGATATGAAAATGCTTTTCAAAATCCATGCATACCTTGTAGGCTTCAGCAAAGTCCTCATCTTCTTTGTATAGATTTTGAAAACTCTCCACTCCAATGCAATGGAGCTGAATCTCTTGGACTGACAAAACCCTTCTACTCAATGCATCAGCAACCTTGTTCAATTGCCCCTTCTTATGCTTGATTGTAAAGGTCAAGGCCTGCAAATACTCCATCCCCTTTAAGTGTTTGTTGCTCAATTTCTCCTAGGTATTGATGTAGCTAAGAGCCTAATTATATGTAAACAAAAAAAATTCTTTTGGCAACAAATAGTGTCTCCACTTCCTAAGACATTGGACTAAGGCATAAAGCTCTAGGTCATAGGATGAGTACTTTTTCTTGGCCTTGTTTAGCTTCTCACTATAGAAGGCTACTGGCCTACCTTCTTGACTCAAAACCCCACCCAATGCTAAACCACTTGCATCACATTCTTGTTGGAAAGTTGACTTCCTAAGGAAGCATGACTTATTTTGTGTTGTCAATCATGGCAACAAAGTCATACTTAAGTTCTGTCATGAAAGACAAAATGACTAAGTGTGAAAATAGGGCAGACAGACACATACATAGATTAGTACATCAGCGCACATGTTAGAGATCACACCAAAGCATGTGTTCTTAGATATATACTTTATGGTGTATATACATGCTAGATCTAGACACACAAAGTATGAAACATTAGTATAGAAAAGTTACAGGCAGATTAGTAGACTTGCAGTCTAGGAAATGGAGCATGGAAGCCGACTATAGTTTTGATCAGCGTGAATGATTTTGTAATGTAATAGCTAAGTGCCTTTATTTATAAGTTTGTATTAATGTAATTAATTTTTTATTAAACATGCTTAGGCCAACTTGTTTGGAAGCGTTGTATATTTTGGTTTAAAGGCCGACTAGTGTTATGTATTGGGTCGCACCTATTCAATTGTAAACATATAAGTATGTAATGTAATGTTATGTTACAAGAGTCAATTATGATGTACAAGGAAGATACATATGAGTAGTATTATGAAGTCAGTAGATGATATAACTCTTTAAAGGAGTAAGAGCATTCGCGCATACAAGGAACTAATCAGACAACAGTGTCATTACAATAGTTCATTTTTGATATAGTGCATATCAACATTCAGAGGGTTGTAGCCTTCATATTATTGGGAAGTGAGCCTAGGAAGTGAGCCATATACCTTTAACAAGGTTTTGTAAAAGACTCCTAATAGGGTAAGACCTTTAATCAGGTCATTGTACTTAATTTGTAAAGACTACTTCTAACAGGGCAAAGGAACTTTAACAGGTTCATTATACCTAGTACAATATTTGTGGGTACTAATCCCCACTAGATTTTTCCTCTGATGAAGGTTCTCTGTAATCATATCATGTGTTATGTTTCCTTGATGCACATTTGATTTATGTTTAATTGGCTGAAATATAATTAATAGATAAACACTGATTCACCCCCCCCCCCTCTCAGTGTTTCTAACAATTGGTATTAGAGCTNTTCCCCCCCCCCCCCTCTCAGTGTTTCTAACAATTGGTATTAGAGCTCTGGTCCTCAGTAAATAAGTTTAACCACTTGAGGATATCATGGAATCAGTAGAAGAAAAACATTTGAAAAAGAATCTTGAAGCAGCTCTTGAAGATCTTGATAGATCTGAAAAAGAAAATGAAAAACTTAGATTGAAAGTTGATGGCTCACAAATGCTTATCAAGAAACTAAGAAAAGATTTGAAAGATTGTTCTACAAGTGACTTAGGGAAAATGATCAAAAATATTAATGAAGAGAATATGTCTCTGAAGGATAAACTTGAAGATCTGGAGGAACAAATTATAGATAGCCAGAACACCTTTGAAGACAAGATCAAAGAAAGCAAAAAATTGGAAGATGAACTTCTGCAGGCAAACATGAAAGTTCTGGAATTGGAAAAAATAAAGAAGAAGTTGGAATCTGAATCAACAGAAGAAAAATCTAAGATTTTTAAACTTCACACAAGTTCTGATTTAATTCAATCCTAGCTCAATGCGCAAAGGAAAAAAGGGAACACTACTGGTCTTAGATTCAGTACAACACAAGATGAGATCAAATCATTGCAAGACAGAGAGAAAACACTAGAAACATCTTCAGAAGCTAAGAAATTTGAAAATACTACAGAGGTTATATTTGATCCACCTAAAAGAGAAATCAAGAAAGTTAACAGAACTTGTTATGCATGCAATAAACATGGGCATTTGGCAAGAGATTGTAAAGAGGTAAGACCTTTCAATGGTTATTTTTACTCCTGTAATAAGTTTGGTCACAGGGATATTCATTGTAGAACAAGTCAAAGAAATCAACCTCAGCAAAATCACAGGAATATAAATCAAAGCAATCAAAGAAATCAACTCTCAAGAAATTTGCAGAAAATTACATGTCAGATATGCAACTACAATGGACACATAGCAAAGCAGTGCAACATGATGAGAAAGAACATCAGACCTCCAATCATTTGTCCCACATGTGGAAAGGCTAGACATATCTCAAGGTTTTGTAGATCCAAAAATCAGAGACAAGAGGATCCTAAAAAGTCACTATTTGAAGAGAAAGGAGAAGTCAAGTTTGTCAAAGCAAATGAAGATTCAAGAAAAATATGGGTTGAAGTTAAGAAGGACAACAATGTTGAAAAAGTAGTTGATGCATCCACAGTGGACGCACCCTCTACTTCTACTTGAATAGACCTTCTTGGTCTAAGGGGGAGCTATTCTAGCTCAGGACCCCTACGCGGTTGGTGTACTCACTTCAGAGTATGCGCCTTTGGATTCATGGTTAAAAGAACATGTTATAGCTATATGCATTCATGCATTGACTAAATTGCATCAGGATCAAATTTTTAAAATCTCTATGTATGGTTGCAAGCATTAAATGCGGTAGATTGTATAAAAAGAAGTTTGCGATCAATCATTCTCACATTTACACTCGAGAGCATAGAAATTGTAGAGCATTGGAGCACTAAGACATCTAGGCATGAAGGCACAACAATTTGGCAATTGGAGCAAATAGATAATCAGTTTGAAATGGAGCCCTAGCCATCGCGCTGTTTCAGAATTTCATGGAAACCCTACATAAGCAAACACCAAGTAATCATGGCAACCCAAGTTGTGTTTGATGTAGTAGAGAGGAAGAGGTTTATATTTAAGAAGGAATCATTAGGAGATGATAATATAGCCACTCATATGGCATCAATGTTAAATCCAGATTTCACATTCAAGGATGAGTTCGCACACTTACAAGATAACCCTATTCTTGAGTATTTTAATGCACATGAGTTTGAAGAACTAGAATGGGTAAAAATTCTATTAAGCAGAATTCATGATGATCTTTTCTGGATTGGAGATTTCCCAATTTGTATCACTACAGATCTAATCCAGTAGTTAACCAGACTTCCAATGACTAGACTAGTGTTTCCCACTAGTAAGGATGTCAAGAAACAAATTGAGAAAGTTTGTTTGTCCAGGAGTGATAGGCACGGAATGATAGTTGACCCTATCAAGGAAGATGACATTAAACTCTTGACAATGATACTTGGATATAAGTTTCAGCAAGCAAGCAGGTTGAATAGTGTCTCTGCAGCAACAGTCCTTGTAGCTATCAGAATAGTGAAGGACAACACCCAATACAACCTATGTGAGATCTTGCGTAGTTAATTGATTGACAATATCAGAATCATCAAGCATGACAGGAGAAAAACATTCAGGTTTGGATCTCTGATAATCTATTTGTATTTCCACATAGTTGGAAAGGTTGCAGACCTTTATCTAGACAAAGGCAAACCTACAATGTCATAGATCTCTCTCAAAGCCACAGTAGACAACAATGCAAGAGATGTAATGAATATGGATATAAAAATATTCAGGGTCAAAATGCAGAACAGGTTCAGACTATCTGAGAAGATAGTTGACAAATACAAGGATACAATATGCTTTATGGTAGAGACAAATTGCACATGCATGGAGGCTGTTAAGCCTAGAACTAAGTGGATTCATCCACTAGGGTATGAAGTAGAAGACCATGTGTTAGAAGGATATGTGCAAGTCTTATTGTCAGCACCCAAAGACCCTAATGAACCTCGATGGGGCACTTACAGAGAAAAGATCGATGAAGAGGATATTAAACTACAACTTGCTGTTAACAAAAGGAAAGCATCCAGAACTACATCCAACATTATGAAAATGCATGGAATCACACAAGAAGATTTGGACAAGGCAAAAGAAGCCAAAATTGCTA
>MU223892.1:1957729-1980523 GCA_018584345.1 Thuja plicata
AGTCTTTTGGCAGAAAGAGATTCAATCTCTTCAAGTTGTGTACCCAGAAGTCTACATGGAGTAAGTATGTTGAAGACTTACAATTTTTGCACACCTTTTTCATTAATGTCAAAGGGGGAGTAGTATAAAATGTGTATATGCGGAGAAGTATATATATGTATATATCATAAAGTATTATGATATACAATCATTTTTGTATGAAGTCATTTTGAGTAACTTAGCCACATTCCTTTCTTGCCATAAATGACAAAGGGGGAGATTGTTGGCAAGTTGACTTTTTGAGGAAGAATGACTTATTTTGTGTTGTCAATCATGGAAACAAAGTCATACTTAAGTTATGTCATGAAAGACAAAATGACTAAGTGTGAAAATAGGGCAGACAAACACATACAGAGATCAGTACGTCAGTGCATGTGTTAGAGATCACACCAGAGCATGCATGCTTAGATATATACTTTATGGTGTATATACATGCTAGATCTAGATGTGTAGAGTATGGAACATCAGTACAGAAAAGTTACAGGTAGATTAGTAGACCTGCAGTCCAGGAAACATAGCATGGAAGCCGACTATAGTTTTAATCAACGTGAATGATTTTGTAATGTAATGGCTAAGAGCCTTTAGTTATAAGTTTGTATTAATGTAATTAATGTTGTAGTAAACATGCTTAGGCTGACTTGTTTGGAAGCATTGTATATTTTGGTTTAAAGGCCGACTAGTGTTATGTTTTGGGTCGTGCCTATTCAATTGTAAACATATAAGTATGTAATGTAATGTTATGTTACAAGAGTCAATTATGATGTATGAGGAAGATACAGATGAGAAGTATAATGAAGTCAGTAGATGATATATCTCTTTAAAGGAGTAAGAGAATTCACGCATACAAGGAACTGATCAAACAACAGTGTCATTATAGAAGTTCATTTTTTATATAGTGCATATCAACATTCAGAGGGTTGTAGCCTTCATCTTATTGGGCAGTGAGCCATATACCTTTAACAGGGTTTTGTAAAATACTCCTAATAGGGTAAGACCTTTAACCAGGTCATTGTACTTAATTTGTAAAGATTGCTTCTAACAGGGCAAACAAACTTTGACAGGTTCATTATACCTAGTACAATATTTGTGGGTACTAATCCCCACCAGAGTTTTCCTCTGATCAAGGTTCTCCATAATCATATCATGTGTTATGTGTTCTTGTGTTATGTTTCCTTGATGCACATTTGATTTATGTTTAATTGGCTGAAATATAATTAATAGATAAACATTGATTCACGCCCCCCCTCTCAGTGTTTCTAACAATTCTAAGGTAAATAGTTTGTCAAAAATAGGCAATTGAAGGATGGGTTGAGTGGCTACTTTCTTATTTAGCATATCAAAAGACTTTTCAGCTTCTAAGGTCCACTTAAACTTAGACTTAACTCCCCCCTTTATTATATCAAGAGAAGGTGCACAAATACCACTAAAATTTATAATTAACTTCCTATAGAATTGGGAGAATCCATGAAAGCTTCTTACCTTAGTAGCTGTGGCAGGTGTTGGCCAACTTAGTATAGCAACAAATTTCTCCTTGTCCTTTTTCAAAGATCCTTTAGACACCACAAAGCCTAAATACACCAACTCTTCCTTGAAAAAGTCACACTTCTCCAAGTTGATGGCTAGCTTCTCTTCATGAAGTCTCTTCAAAACTACCTCTACATGCTTGACATGTTCCTCCTTAGTCTTTCTATAGATGAGGATATCATCTAAGTACACGACCACAAATATTCCTCTGAAGTCTTTGAGCACTTCTTTCATGAGCCTCATGAATGTGCTAGGGGCATTGGAAAGGCCAAATAGAGACCATCTATAGTCTTAAATGCTATCTTCCACTCATCCCCCTCCTTGATCCTTATTTGGTGATACCCACTCTTCAAGTCCAATTTGGTGAAATACATAGCACCTCCTAGACAATCCATAAGGTCTTCAATTCTTGGAAGGAAAACTCTACCTGATTGTAATTTGTTTAATGGCCCTTGAGTCAGTGCACAACCTCCATTTTCCACCCTTCTTGGATGCCAAAACCACCGGAACTACACAAGGACTTATGCTTTTCTTTATCAAACCTTGGTCCATCAATTCTTGGACTTGTCTTGCTACTTCTAGGTTCTGATCTAGAGTGATCTTATAGGATGCTTTATTTGGAAAAAAGGCACCTGGTACAAAGTCTATTTGATGAATTATAACCCTCCTAGGAGGTAGGTTGGCTGGGGTACCATCACTCACTATGTCTTTATATTTTTCAAGCAAAGTTTGGACCTCACTTGGTAAGGGCTCCTTGACTAATTTCTCTTCATTTGTGGACTTCAGTATCACTACAAATCCTTGGCTTTCCTTATGTTTAAGGTCCTTCACAAAATCCTTTCCACCACTTAGAAATACACTAGGTGGTTGCGACTGTGGTTCTTCCCCTTCCAACAAAGGCTGAATTTTAAAAGTCTTGGATCCTTTTTTGAAAGTTATGGCATTAGCCCTACCATCATACACAACCTCCCTATAAAATTGCCAAGGTCTCCCTATCAAGAGATGACAAGCATCCATGGGAAAAATATCACACAAAAACTGATCCTTGTAACCTGCAATAGAAAAGTCCACCCGTGTTTGCTCATTAACCAAAATGCTTTCCCCTTTGTTAAACCAAGTGACCTTGTAGGGGTTGGTGTGCAGAATCTTCTTTAGTTTGAGCTTAGTAACAACCTCCTCTGATATCACATTATCAGTTGATCCGTAATCAAACACAACCTTGCACACTTTCCCTAGGATCTTGCATTTGATCCTAAATAAGGCCCTCCTATGTCTAGGTTCATCAAGGTCTGGTTGCTTAATCAATACCCTTCTAAACATGAGATTCTCACCTTTTTTAGATTCAATGTGATCTATGTCAGTGTCCTTACAGCTCATACTATCCTCTTGGGCATAGGCCAATGTTTTATCTTGATTTGAAGGAGAGGGCTTGTTCGGGAATCTATAGGCAGGATGCCCTAGCTGACCATAATTGTAACACTTCATAGTTGCAAAATAAGAGTTGCTCCTACCTCCTCTACCTCTGCTTGATCCTCCTTGATTTCCTCTCCCTCTATTGAAGCCACCCCCTGTAGAGTGATCACTAGTTTTCTTTGTGAGCTTACTTTCCCCTTGGGTCCTTTTCTCACTACCCTTTCCTTGGTAGCCTCCCCTTTGACCTCTTTGATTACTTCCCTTGCCTCAGTCTTTGAAGTTAGCATCCCCTTTTCTCCTATTCTTCTCTTCTACCTTCATAACTAGCTGATGATACTTTTGGATAGTAGTAGGAGCCCAAAAACTAAGCTCCTCTTGGATATTCCACTTCAATCCACCCAAGTACCTAGCCACTTTTATTGACTCTTCTTCTTGTAACTTAGACCTTAAACACAGTCTTTGGAACTCCTTAGTATATGAGGCCACCTCTAAGTCTTTATGCTTCAAGTTTTGTCTCTTCCTATGAAGTTGTATTTCATAGTCATTTGGAAGATAACTCTCCTTCAATTTGGTTACCATAGCCTTCCAATTTTCCATTGGTTGCTTCCCCATGCTTACCCTCTCATCCTGAAGGTACTTCCACCAAGTCAAAGCTGACCCTCTGAGTCTAGACTTGGCCACTTTAACCCTTTGGGCCTCACCTATCCCTTCACACTCAAAATGATTCTCCTTAGCTTCAATCCAGTCTATGACTGCCTCAATATCCATCTTTCCTCCAAATAGAGGTATCCCTTCCAAATCTTTGCCACTTAATGCTTTTATGGATTTTAAGAAAGGTTCCTCATTCAATACTGGGTTAGGTTCAGGGATATAGTCTTCTTCCTCAATCTTCTTCTTACCCTTACCACTGGATTTTGCTTCATATTCCTTCTTCCTAGTAGAATCTACTAGTTCTTCCATATTTACTCTCATTGCTTCCAAAGTATCCTCAAGGAGTCTGTTTTTCTCCTTTTGCTCCTCCATATCCTTGGGTAGTTTTTCATTTGTCACCATCTTTGTAGAACCACAAGATTCCACCTTTGACATTAACCAGTCTTCCCAAGTTTCTCAACTTTCTCTGATACCACTCTGATGTAACACCCAACCTTTCTCTTCAAACCCCAAACTCTCTTAGAGCTTCCTTAGGTCTTTCACCTAACCAACTAGGGCTTCTACACACCCTAGGCCTCCTAGGATCCAACTCAAGGGACCCTTCCTATTCAATTGGGGCACATCACCAAAGTAGAACCATACTTGCTCTCTAGCTTCTCCAATCCTCACTAAACCTCAATTCCATCTAAGCCTCCAAAGGTGTTAGCCTTTCATCTAGGATTCCAATAGATCCCTATTGACATCTGACAACTCAATCAACACTGCAATCATGAGTAATTACAATCCACAAATGTAAATACACTAAAACTGTCAGAAAAAGGCTACAAGGATTAGCCCTCAATATGGACTTAAAATGAAATATCTTGAAAAACCCCTTAATAGTGCCACAAAATAATCACCAATACGGATACCCTTTTTAGAGAGCTTGGATATTTTGTCAGTTTTAAGCCCCCAACTTGTCTGTACAGTCAAAGCACAAATTTAGGCTTAAAAAGAGGGTTTCGAGGGTTTCAGTGTTGTCAGTGGTAAAGTTTTTTTTTTCCCCTTGGGAAACTTTCCAGGACTTCTCCTTTGGATTGGAGTTATTCTAACCCTCCTCCTTTCCTGTCTCATGCTTGGATTGAGGCAACAGTGCTCCCAATCCCCTCCATTTCCCGTTGTCTGCTCTGTGATCCCTAACCAAGTTAGACTTTACTTGCCTAGGGAATCACTTCAAAATTTATTGTTGTCCTTTTCTTGGGCCCTCCTATAGTGTACATAGAGTACATGGAGTCTAGTTGCAAATCCCAATAGACCATAGGAATCCAATGGTGGGAAGTGGCCCTAAGACCCCATCTTACACTTGCAGCCCTGTTCACACCAGCGAATTGGCAAAACCAAAATGAATTTCTAAAGTATTAAAAACTAAAAGGAAAACTCAATAAAAATCCACTCAAAGATTCAAAACAACATTAAAAAAATTCTCCAATACAAAATTCAAGCCATCTAATCCACTTCTTGTTCAAACACTTAGTAAATCACACGATTAACAAAGAGATGCTTATGCACAGTCGATACAGTGCTTCTTCAAACTTGACCAACCTGATGAAAAGGTTTTTCTTGGCCTTTTATAGGGTCCTAACTTGCATTCTTAATTTTTTAAGAGAGTTAGAGAATCTTCAACACACAAATGCTAAAAAGTTGCTCATAGCAAGAAAAGTTGTCAAGACAACATGACAACATTTTTAGCAACTTTTGCTCCAAATGGAGTTAGATGTCCAAAGTCGTCCTAAAAACCAAACTAGCATGGAATATCCATAAAATGACCTTAGATAACCTATCTAAGGCCTTAGGAACCTTTCTAGACCAATTTACCCACTCCAGGACCTAAGTCACCTAGTTGACAACAAATAGCAACTTCTAGCAACTTGGCCATTGTGGGCCTTTCCAACTTTCCTAAACATACCAAAGGACCAAATGGTTCCTCTTATTGAACTAGTGATGTGGCTAGAATCACTACAAGACAAAATAAGAAAGAAGCCCTAGGTCTCACACTAGCCTACCTAGGTGCTCCTACACCAGGGGGTTGAATGGTCAAGATAGAAAAAGCCTTTTTACATTCCATGTGTTTGTTTTCCTCATTTCCAATTGCTTGAGTGATTTTGCATCATGTAGTGGTGGGTAAGGAATATAAGGATTTAATTAATTTAGCCAAGATTGATTTATTGAATTGAATTTAATCAATTGATCAAATAATTAATTAAATGATTAATTCAATTACGCAGTTATTTGATTTATTGATCGTAATTAATTTAAAATGACTTGTATTTGATTGATTTTTTTCTTTGACTTGTGTTGAGCAATTTTAGGTGTATACAATTTGTTATTTCTTACTTGATGATATTTTGATCTTTAGTACAAGATATTGGAAGAGAATATAATATATATTCATGGGGTCTTTTTGAAGTTAAGGGAAGAAACGTTGTTGATTAAATTGAAGAAGTGCAATTTTGTGAAGGAGTGGGTGTACTTGGGGTTTGTTGTCTTCGTCGATGGTCTTAAAATAGACCCCAAAAAAGTGTAGTCTATCCTTGAATGGCCTAATCCAAGGAATGCTATTGAGGTAAGATATTTTTAGGGTTTGGAGAGCTTTAATATAAATTTCATCATAAATTTTAGTAGTATTTGTGGACCCTTAAATGAAACTATGAGAGGGGATAGAAAAAAGTTTAAGTGGACTACATGCGCAACAGTGAGTTTTGATTTTTTGAAGAGAAAAGTTATAGAACAACCTGTTTTGGCACTTCCAGATTTTAATAAGGTGTTTTAGGTAGACTGTGATGCTAGTGGCAATGCCATTGGAGCTATTTTGAGTCAAGAAGATAAACCCATTGCTTATTTTAGCGAGAAGTTGAATGACGCCAAGAGAAAATATTATGTTTATGATCAATATTTTTATGCTATAGTTTAGGAATTGAGGAAGTGGAGACATTATATTTTTCCTAAAGAGTTTTTTACTAATAATCAAGCTTTACAATATTTGAATAGAGAAGGAAAGTTGAATCAAAGGAATTTCAAATGGGTTGAGTTTTTTCAAAGTTACACCTTTTTTTTGAAGCATAGAAGTGGACTGTCAAATAGGGTTGTAGATGCCCTGAGAAGGAGGCAAAATTTTTTGATAGAGATGCAGATTAAAGATTTTGGGTTCCACGAAATCAAGAGTTTATATGCTAAGGATCTTGATTATCTCGAGGCCTAGAGAGATTGCACAAAACCTATTACTCTTGATAGGACCAGATGGTTGTATTTTATAATCAATGGAGTGTTATTCAAAGGAATCCATTTGTGCATTCCAAAGAGTTCCATGAGGTAGAAAATAATCAAAGAGAAGCATAGTAGAGGGTTGGATTAACACTTTGGTCAAGATAAAACTATTTCTCTGGTTAGTGAGAATTATTATTGGCCACAATTCTAACAAGATGTTAAGAAGTTTGTGCAGAGTTATAGAATATGTTAAATAGAAAAAGGAACCAAGAAGAATACAGGGTTATATCAGTCATTACCTCTACTAGAGAGGCCATGGGAGTATATTCATATGAAATTTGTTGTTGGTTTTCCAAGGACTTAAATAGGGCATGATTCTATTTTTGTGGTGGTAGACGGGTTCTTGAAGATGACACATTTCATTCCTTGAAGATATACTAATGATGTTGCTCATGTGGGACAATTATTTATTAGAGAAGTGGTGAGACTACATGGTCTACCAAAGAGCATAGTTTCAGATCGAGATACTAAGTTTGTTGGGTAATTTTGGAGGACACTATGGAAAAAGATAAAGACATATTAAAATTTAAACTCAACACACCATCCATAGATTGATTGAAAAACAGAAGTGGTGAGTAGGAGTTTGAGAATTTTTTTTTTCTTAGTTGGAGATGAATTGAAGGGGTGGGATTTGATTTTACCAAAAGTAGAATTTGCATACAATAATTATTTCAATAGGAGCACTGGTAAATCAACATTGTAGATTGTATATGGAAGTAGTCCTAGAATTGTTTTAGATCTAAGGAATTTAGACAATCGAGAAAAGTGTAGTATCAACGATGAAGACTTTACAAAATACTTGAATAATTTGCATGAAGAGGTGAGGAAACATATTAATAAAAAGAATATTTAGTACAACGATAAGGAAGATGGGAAAAGGAGATATAAAGAATTTTAGATTGGAGATGGATCATTTGAGAAGGAAGATATTTCTAGTGGGAACATACATTAAGTTGAAGATGAAGAAATTTGGACCATCCAAAATCCTAAGGAAGCATGATTCAGGCAATGCTTATGAAGTAGAGTTTCCCAGTGAACTCAATATTTTAACTTTGTTTAATATTTCAGATTTGATAGAGTATCATGAAGGCAATGTGGAAGATGAAATAAAAAAGACACAATTGAATATTCTAGCACCTACTTCAGCTACAGAGGAGATAGAAGACATGGTAGATAGTCATGTTGGTAGAAGCACATGAAACGTGAAGTATGGAGAGTATCTGGTCAAATGGGAAGGATGACCCGTTGAAGATTCATCATGGCTATCAAATGAAGAGGTTTACCACCTTGGTTTTCCTTTGCACACCGGAGATGTGAAAGGGTCACCTCTCAAATTACCTCGAGTGTTTGATATAGGAGCATCCATGGTGTAAGAGCAATCTTACATCACCCAAAAAAAAATTGTGTAGTTTTTTAATAAGGGATATCTTTAGATAGGGTTACTATTATTGGAAAGTTTACTATTTTTATTAAGCCTTCTATTTGAGCACAAATTGTTCCACTTTATTACCTAGAGGTTCATTTTGGATAAATAAGCCTTCCACTAAATTTTCATGGCAAGATCAAGTCTAGTTTTGATGATATTGATTTTTTTTATTTTGGTGAGGTGGTACAAAAACTTTGAACTCAGTTTTGAAGGATTTAGAGGCTTTGAAAGGGGGTTAAACTTTGATGGTCTTGCACTTTGAGAGCCTAGGTTGTAGAGCGCTTTGTGGGATTTTAGAAATAGGGGTATAATAGCCAACCAACTCAATGGTTCACAAGTTATAGTTTTTGGAAGTTGGGCCATCAAGAATCCAATTTAAATACAAAAGGAAGAGAGAGAAAAATCACTTAGGGAGAGAATTTGAATTGTTGGGTACCAAAATGGGAAAATTTCACTTTCTAAAATTTCCCCTATCAAATCTATACCAATAAAAAAAATCATATATTGTTGAAGAGTACTCTCTCCTCTAGTGTTCCATATAATTTTTAAAGTTTTCTGATATGATTTACTATTTTTTTTCATTTTCTGAATCAACGTCTTCTTGAATGTTAAAATACCTACTTGCAATATTTTATAATTATAATATATTAGATCTAGTGAAGATACTATAAAACTTATGTGAGGATATTATTAACTTCAAGATCTACAAAAGGGTATTTGTTTTTACAAGAAAGATGAGTTTTGATGGAGAAATTAGTGACAGAAGTCAAATTTTTTGCAATTCTAAAACATTTGTTGGTTTGGCTGCCACATAGGATGCCACACAAGAATTTTCAGCTAGAACTGGTTCAACCGAAGCCCTCTACATAAATGTGTGTCAATTCTTCATTGATATAACATATTTTGTTTATATTTACTTTTGGTGTTTTGGCCGGACCCCTTTTGGCCAAACCTCTCTCGCCATGTCGGCATCACGTGGTGCCACTTGGCAGCCACAAGAGTTTTCCCTGAGCAGTTTTGACTGAACCATGTCCAATCAAAATTAATTTTGGATGAAACATCTCAATTAGCCTTTAGTATGACACAAATTTGTCCTTTCACCCAGAAATAAAACAATAAAAAAATTAAGAATTTTATAAAACTACAAAAAGGATACCCCAACCTGGCAGGGTCATAACTTTCTACTCAGTACTCACAATTTGATATCACTTACATCATTGGAAAGGTAATGAAAAAATATAATTTTAATCCCTTAAAACCATGCCTTTGGTTATTAAATTAATTAACTGACAATGCTTCTGACCCCAAATTACACTTCAAACACCTTTGAAAATTTGATTTACTAGAACATAGAAAATACCAAAAAAATTGATATTTAGATTTTCTTGTTTTCATCATTTCTATAACATTTGGAATGCTTTGGACCTTTCCCAAAATAGGTTGGATCATATTAAAACTATTATGGACATTTTCTATCATGCCTTAGATAATCTTCATACTGCTCTCGACCTCTCCCAACACACACTATATCACAATCCTCAAGACCTGGTTTGGGCATCAAAATAATGATAGTTCTACAACTAATTTCCACTTGTGTATAGTCCATCAAGAAAGGAATCCAACCCTTAATAAAATAGCACATTAAAATCTCCTTAATTTTCAAGGGTTAGTTATTAAGGACCCTGACACCTTCCTCTTTGATTTTGATGTCTTGTGCCAAGGTTATGACTACGTTATAGATTCCCATAGGCTAAATTTGTCCTACTTTCTTATAATGTTCACACTAAGGGGTTAGGAAAAAATGTTAGTGTTCACATATATGTTAGTAATATTAAATTATTTATTAGTTTTGTTAGGATAATATGAAATTATGTTTTTGTATGTGTAAGTTTATTCAAGTTGTTAAATCAACTCTAATAAAATGGAAGTTATTCATATAATATAGAATTGAAGCTCCTATAAAGATGTAATACGATTGAACAAAGAGGTAAATGAGATAATAAAATTTTATTCTATGTGATATTTTTTGTCGTGATTTTTTTAAAAATAGGATTAAAAGATATGTTTACACACATGGTTCGAAAAAGAATCTATCATGGAATCTGAAAGAGATTGCATCAAATTAGAGTCTAGACCTAAATAAATTTTAAAATTCATATTTCACGTAAAAAATTCTATTAAAGCATCTGTTAAAAATTATTATGTATCTATCAAATAAAAAAATACAAAGTCGTTGAAGATTTTTCTAATGAAGGGGTCCACTACTTAGTGTGTTGTTTAATTGGTGGTGTTGTTATTGTCCCCACCCAGGTTAAAATCTTTGAGCCGGAGGGCGTGTTGACCTCTTTCTTATTTTTCCCTTTTAAGAAGCTACTCACAAAATTAAAAGTTCATAAAACCTTTGACAACATCAACATCCACCCTAGAAGCTTTGCAAACAAGATAAGAACATCCATCTAAGAGATGACATGATAGAATTCCTCAATAAGATGCCATGTCAAGAAATGAAATGAAATGATTGTAAATTGTGCACAAAATGGTGTTTCTAAGGAAACTCTCTAAATCTTCCAATTAATGAAACATTCTGACATTATAAGTTTTCTTTATAATCTAGTTAGCAGATGAAAAGTGTATATATTTTTATCTTAATATCATATTTTTGAACACTTAATTTTTGAGAAAGATCCGTAAGCACTACAAATACAGTTGAATGAAGGAGCTCTAATTTCTGGTTAGACTGACTGATTATTCCACGAAATAGAGACCACTGCTCTCTTTTTCTTCTACAAATCTAAATCTAGTTTCACTGTAATGATGGCAGTTAGATAATATTTGTTTTCTTAAAAAGAATATTTGTTTTCTTTTATTATTATTATTTTCATATGTTTTCTTTTTTCTTTTATTGTTCATGCATTTTTTTAATTGGACATGAATTTTTTTCTTAATATATATCATTTCTTTAATTGTACATGCATTTTTTTTTCTAATTTATATATATGCTTTTTAAATTTATTGTACATGCATTTCTATTATAAGTTTTTCTACTATAGATTTACAATTATAAGTGTTAGTGTTGTGTATAAAATATTTTATTGATTTTTTTTATAAATCATAAAAATATTTTAAAATCATATATCATTGATAAAATGTTTGGAAAATTATATTATTTGAGATTTTTAAAATATTTAAATATATATTGTGATATTAATATTAAATATTGAACTACAAAAAAATATAATTAAAGTGTTTATTTTTTCAAAATAGAAAAATTTAGTAATTTTTTTTGTTTTATTGAATTTACTATTATAAAACTTCACTTTCATTCATTCATTATCTATTTTAATAATTTTTTCAATAAATTATGTCATTTACAAAATATATATTTTGTCAATAAAACTTTAATCAATTATATCATATTATTCTTTTAGTAGTTTTAAATCAAAGTTTAAAGATGAAAATCTTGCCACACATTACATAAGAAAAATAATAATAAAATTCAATATAATTACAAGCACTTAAACATATAAATTGTTAAAAAGAAATCTTAAATTTCATAAATTTAATTACTCTATATATATAATTAAAATTAAAATAAATAAAAAATACAGTGATAAAAATGTAGGGGAGCACTATTCTTCTTATAAAACAAGTTGCCTAGTCATATTTTGTAGGTATCTTCTCTCCTCCAAACGTAATTTCAAGAAATATATTTTTATAGTATTTTATTATTTTATCTTATATATCATCTTTATAAATGCTAATAATTTTTTATATTATAATATTTTATGTATTATTATATTATTTTTATATATATTATAATGTATAAAATAAATAATACTAATATTGAAATATGTTATATTATTTATTTACTATAGAACATTATATTATTCGATATATATTATATTATTTATTTATATAATATATAAAATAAAAATATTTTTTATATTAACTATAGAGAAATCAAATCAAAACACAACAAGTATCCACGAAGAGTTGAGCTCTGGAGGCAGGCCTCACACGGAGAATGTCAAAGTATGATAAACCTTAAGAACAAAAAGTCTAGTGTAGAAGGTCTTCAAACTGTTCAACCCAAGCGGTCTAGCAAAGGGGCCCTTCCATCCAAACAATTCCTTTATTAGCTTGGATTTGAGCAATCATAGAAATCTGATCGTCCGTTGCATTCTTGTTCTTGCTGATTTCCTTGTGGAGTTTTTTCACCATTTTTTTGAAAAGAGACATATTGTTCATATGATTATGATAGTCATAACCATTCTTCATTTTAAAGATGAACATGGTAGAATGCCCCATCTTGAGGAACCTGATAAGCTTTTCCCTCTCGATCATCATCGTAATGCAAACCCACAAGGACATTTTAAAAAGTGTGAGTTGCAATGAAGACTCAGTAAGAGATCTATGAATACCTTGATACCTTTCCTCATTCCTGCACTTCCAAAGCTGCCATAAAATGTTAGAAGAAAGAATGTTCCACAGAAGATTAGAATATTTTTTAAGTCCCTGTATATGACCAATGAGCATTTACAAAAAATAATAATGAACTTAGGATAGGTTATACCAAATAAAGACAAAACCTTTTTCGCAAATTTATATTCGAAAAGAATACGTCTACAGGAGTCAGGACAATTGCAGAGTCTACAAACATCAGTAGGAGTAGGGTACCTGCTGATAGGAAGTCTATTGAGAAGCATAAGCCATTTAAAACATCTAATTTTAGGATCAATAGGAGACTTTTCCACATTCTATTAAGGATTTTGCTCCTATCGTTAGTTTCAAGAGAAGTGTACCAGAGCCTGTTGATATGCTCTATGATATTCTGATTATTGCTCAGAATATTGTAAACATTTTTGGCTTTGATTTTGTTAATCAAGATACCATCAGGCCATTTGATATTTAGGTATCTATGAGAGTCAATGAAGCAGGAGGAAGGGAGATCTTTACAAGCTTTAGAGATCATGTTATAGGTCTTTTTATGAGCACCGAGAAGGTTAAATCTGTCTCTTAACTCCTCCCAACTTATCAGAGAGTCATTCTCAAAGAGGTCAATAAAGGTGGAAATACCCAAATTGTTCCATATTTTAGCCGAGTAGCCTTGAGACAAGGCAAGAGGCTTGCCCAGAAGATGGAGGTTCCACCAAATGGACCTTTCACCATGCAGAAGGGTATCAGAATGGAAAGACTTACCAGAAATAAAGGACCTAGAAGACTCCCATGCTTTCCAAATGGTCTTGAAGACAGCAGATCCATGTACATTGACAAGAAAGTTACCAATTAGAAGATCATCAAATGGAACATCTTTCCAAGTTTTATCCTTTTTTAGGTATCCCCTCACAATATTACTTCTGATAAGAACTTTCCATGGTTCTTCACCATCTACACAGTGGAAGATCCATTTGGTGGCCAACGCCGTACCTTGAAGCCTAAGATCTTTTAATCCAAGACCCCCAAGTTTTTTATCAATACAACACCAGCCCCAATTAACCGCATGCATCTTTTTGTTGCCTTTACCACCAAACTAGAGGAAATTCCTTATGGCTTTTTGAATTTCCAAGATTTGATAGTTATTGAACATCCAAGCCAAGGAGTAGTATATATTATATGAGGATAGAATTTTTTGATAGACCTATAATCTACCTGCTAAAGAAAAGGATCTGTTATACCAACTGTTTAGTTTCTTGGTGATTTTGTTTTTAACCCAGAGCCACATATCTTTAAGAGAGGGATACATAGAGAAGGGGATGTCCAAGTACCTTACAATGTTATTGGGCCCACCCCACTAAAAGCCATGTTTCAAAAACCATCCTGGAGGTTGTTCATCCCAGCCAAGGCAAATACACTTAGCCTAGGACAACTTATCTCCCGAGATAGAGAAAAATAAGTCAAGTTTTTTAGCATTCTCAATTTCCTCCTTCGAGATATTTTGCCCAAGAAGAACAAAGTCTTGATGATTTATTTTCTTTGGGATAATGGAGTTGAATTCTCTTCTAAGAGAGATAGATTCATTCATCATTTTCTTCAGAAGAAAATAGATTACTATAGTAGGAGGCAAAGGCTCCCTTGATTTCATCAAGATTAACAATCTCAATATTATCCACAACTATACTATTAATGGCTTCACTGGCATGCTTTTGTTTAAGGTAATTAAAGAAGAACTTGGTCCCTTTGTCACCCTATTGTAGCCAGTGGGTCCTGCACCTAATACTGGCCCCACAAACTAAGGACTATTGATGGTGAAGAAGTTCATCTCTAGCTTTAGAGACAATGGGGACAAGACTATGATCAAAGGGGTTGTTTTGAATAAGAGTCTCAGTAGAATTCAATTTAACAGCAAGAGCTTTCTCAGTATATCTAAAATCCTTGGCCTTCTTTTGCCCTAGAGTTTGGAGGAGCGCATGCCAGGCATGTATGTTTTGATGCCATCTCTCACAATAGGAAAGAGAGGGGGAGATGTTTTTATTAAAGGTATTGATAAGCTGGATAGCAGACACAATGTCTACATCTTCAAGAAGGGAAGTATTGAGAATAAATCTCGGTCTGACAGATAAAGGAGTATGATGAGCACAGTTAAGCCTGATGCAAACTGAGATGGGATGGTGATCAGAAAGAGTTTTGGGGGAGATAGTGACAAGATTGCCAAGCTCATCAGGGATGAAGGAAATTACTTCTTGTGAGCATAAAATCTATCCAGTCTGGCATAGATACGGGCAGGGCCCTGCTGGAAGTTACACCAGGTGTACCACCAATTAAGTTTGGTGTTGTCATTATTTTTCAGGGGATCAAACAACCATTTAGACTGAAGTATCTTATCCCAAGGCTCCTTCTCCGAAGGCTTCCAAGCAAAAGGTCTACCACCCAGTTTATCTTTTTGGGACTCAACCATGTTAAAGTCACCACCAAGGATCCAAGGGATGTCGGGGAGGGATGTCAACCAAGCCCATAGGTTTTCCCTCTCTAGATGATCATTAGATGCATATATAGAGTAGATACTAAAGGTGGTATTGTTAGTGCAGATTGAGGCTCAGATGGCCCTATTACACGGAGACCTACCTTTATCCATAATGTAATTAGACCACTTAGGATTAATGATCAATCCAACTCCACCCCTACCTTTTAGATTATCAGAGCATATTCTAATAGCATCTTTCCAGATGAAGTCAAGATTAACATCCAACATGAAGTCAACAGCCTTGAGCTCTTGTAATATTATAAAATCAATATTATGAATAGTGTCAAAAAAATTCTTAAAAATATGTTTTCTATCCAGGGACTCAAGACCCCTCACATTCCAAGAAATGCAATTCATTCAGACCTGTTGTTAGTGGGGACGCAAACTAGGTCCTTGGACCCTCCTGTGGTATTGGAGATAACAGGCAGTGCGGATCCCTCACCTCCGAGCCCAATAGAACATTTATTCTTCAAGCCAGGAGGTCTTCCCCTTCTTTTGGATTTGGGGAAGTCTTTTTACCAGTCAAATTCATTAAGGTCAGATTTAGAGGTCTTATTGCTATCTAAACCATTGCCAAACCTAGGGCTCAGGGTAGAATGCTCATTTGTCTTCGAGGGTGCTAATGGAATAGAGATAATGTTGTTGTTGACTGCGGGTAGGACCTCTAAATAATATCCCTCATTGATTTCCTTAAATGTTTTAGTATCAACATAGGTGGGAGAGGAATCAACAGTGGGTTAAGAAACAAGGGATGACACGAGTACGGGCGATGGAGTTGTTTTATCTACTTTATCAACCACTCCGTCAATATTATTAGCTTTCCTTCTTCTTTTTTTATCATATTTCCTTTTAACTATTTGAAAGCCATCTATCATGTTAATATCTGACGATTCATGAATATCATCATACATTTGGTTTAGGGTTTGTTGGTTTTGGTGGGTGGATGCATGAGAAATCACTAGCGGGGACGACAGAGGAGGATTATCAGACACATTAGAATTTTTCTTAATTAGTTCATTCAAAATTGGTGTGGGATTAGGTTTGGCAGCATCATTTTTCCTTTTAATAATAGGGCATTCTCTACAAAGGTGTCCTTTTTGCAAAGAAAGCATATATTTAGACCGCCCAGAATTTCTAAAGGGCACAAAAATATTTCACCAGAGATGTTAATCTCTAAAACCGACGGGATTTCAATACCAGGCTTAAGGGATACTAAAGCCCTAGTATCCATATGCGGTACAAGGCGAGTAGTATCATCAAACCGAATAAATTTTCCAAGGGGTTCAAGAATATGGTTAATAAAATGCCACAGAAATGGAGGTAGGCTCTTGATAATGATCCATCGAGGGGCCAAAAGGGAAAGCACCTCCTCATGGATAGCTTCCAGAGTCTAGGCTAGGGCACAAAAGGAGGTGCTACCAACATTCCAGTATTGTCTTTTGAGGATAGCCTCCTATGCTTCCAAATTTTTAAAGAAGATGAAAAAAAAACCCTTTTGTATCTGCCTACAGAATGATATACTATGCCCTAGTTTAAGATTCCAATAGTTATGAAACTAGTCATCAAGAAATTTCCTAGCAAGACACTTCTCAACTTCTACAGCCGCAAAGAAGATAGAAAAATTCTTTAGCCTACACTTTTCCTTCTCAATTTCACCAATCATTTCTGTATTAGGGGAAATGGAGAAAGGGGCCAAGGTATTCACAAAACCCTTACCTGGCTCAGGCGCTTCATCGTGGATGGCAAGTTGAAACCTAGCACTAGTAGAGACTGTTGAGGAGTTGGCCAATGTGTATGAGAATGTTTTGGTCACCGGAGATACAAAATGATCACCATTACCAGAGTTTAATGTGTTGGTCAACGGAGAATTTAAGGGGGAATCAATGGTGTTAAATACAAAAGATACAGCTTCTACAAGCGGTTTGAGTGGGGGAGAAGACATCAGAGAAAATGGAGAAAGGAATGCACACACCTGGGGTACATCAGAGGAAACCCTGGCATTAGGGGATGTGTGATCGTTGGATAGCCGCCACGCATATGTAGACCACCACTTTCACAAAACTCAGACTGTCACTTTCACAAAATGCCAAAATAGAAATATTAATTATTCATAAATATGATATATAACATAAAATAAAATAAAACTAACAAAATACATATTTGGTTAGTCAAGTTGATAACCATGACAGTGACTAGCTAGATAGAACTTAAAATTTAAATAAGAGTTTTCAAGTTTTTGAAGGGTTGACTTAGTAAAATAGAGTAGGGTTTACATTCTCTCTTGCATGGTTTACATTCACTCTTTCAAGTTTTTCTATTTTTGACCTTGCTGTCAATTTCCTTCACCAATCGGTTAATCCTTTTGTCTCCACATTATTTCATTCCTCTGTTTTGTCTCGAATCCATTACCAATTTATTTCATCACCATAGATTAAACGGTTGTCACATCCTCTCCAGCGGTTTTATTTCTTTTAACAAACTGTGGTTAAACATTATCATTGTCCAAGTATGTCTTTCATAGGCCTTTCATATCTACTTTGGTAAGTCTGTCTTTATTTGGGGAAATTATTTTCATACGTAATTTATTTGGGGTATAAGTCAAATATGCATTTGACTTATCTTATAGTTTCAATATTTCTTTATTTTAGGTATATATTCTCTTCCTCAAAATTCTTTACCTGTCAGCCTTGGCTTTAATTTCTAATTTGGGATTTGCTAAAAGATGTCTGTGGTGTCTTGTGGTATCCCTTGAGTATCCTTATGAGATGTTTTCAAATTTATTATGCATTTGTCATGTCATGTTTGGTAGTGTTGCGTTTTCCTATGATGTGATTTGATGTGTGGTGTAGGGCCTTACCATAGTGGAGTGGGCCTTAGGGTTCCACATGGTTGGGTGACAAGTTCTTTTCCATCAAGGCTCGTAGTTGGATCATGATTTTGGTTCATGGATTTTGATAGTCTCTTCATCATTCTGATAGCTTTGTTGTATCTTCATACTAGCCAAATGAGAGATGATCATTATTATAATTGTATAATGTGATGTAAAGTGGATTCTAGCATTGTAAACATATACTCTTGTTACATGGTTGTAATTATATTTTGCTCATGTAATGAGGTATCATAGAGATGTTTTATTTAGAATTAAATAGAATAATTATGTATTTGATTATCATCATTATGTAATAGATTAGTCAAATATAGATTAATAAGTTTAGCATTATTAATTTGATATTTCTATTTTATGTTGTAATTTTTAATTTGTTTATGTGTTGCTAGTAGCAACATCAA
Source organism: Thuja plicata (assembly GCA_018584345.1). NCBI lineage: Eukaryota > Viridiplantae > Streptophyta > Pinopsida > Cupressales > Cupressaceae > Thuja > Thuja plicata. Next base: position 1,976,335 of record MU223892.1, read on the forward strand.
GGAACCTAAGAGGATATAGTGAGGTTATTTTAATGTTCTAAATTGTTCTATCATGATGTAGTGTTAATGTTAGATGTGTACTTTAAAACAAAATGTGTCATGTTTCTTTGAATTTTTATGTTATCCTCTCATGTTCCCTGGCCGGGCGTTACACTACACTAACACCCCCTTAAGTATAGCTTAGGTGGATGAAAATACAAGGATGGGTCTCGACTATAAGGCCATGTTAGGTACCCATGTACAAAAAAAACTCTCACAAACAAAGTAAAAGAGAAAACCGAGTGGGACAATACTCCTCCCCAAAAGAGAGTAAAGAAAACAAGTTTCTCGACACAAGAAGTAATACCATGCAAGGATGAAATCCCATCCAAAATAGAAAGGATAAGAAAGAATATGCAATCCTCCCACAACTAATCAATCATACCAATGGTTGTTGCTTGAAACAAGATGAACCATAATAATTGAACAATGTTATTCTCCTAGGAAGAAACAAAACCAAATGTGTATGAAGAATGTATTCCCATTCTTGAAAGTAATATAAAGGAATAAAATGAAAAATGTATGAAGTCTCTAAAAAATGCTCATGTGTCTCCATGTCAACATTGAAAGTTGTCATATTTGAAAATTAGGCATTCTCAACCACACAAATGAAGATGAGAATCTAGAACTTAGTAGAGATGTATGGAGAACAAGCTTCAAAGACTCAAATATCTCCTTTGTAGAGAAAGACACCTCCTCCAAATGTTGGTCAAGAGTATCAACACTCATGTGTCAAACTATGATGAATGATGATGTGGAGAATGAACAAGAGGATCCAAAGGTTTCTTCCCAACAATAAAATAAAAATCAACTTCATCAAAGAAAAGATGAATGTCATGAATAGTTTCTCCAAAGTCTAAAATATGATACTCCCCAAATAAACAAACAATGTTTATCAAGAAGTCATCCCATAGAATTGAATTTAAGAGACAATGTAAATCATGTTGCATTGAAGCACATGTAGTCGTGAATTTAGCAATAAAAGTATCCGCAGAAGCAATAGTAGATTCGAAAAAAGGAATGCAAGGCTCAAGAACTGGATCTAATATGAGAATACCCAAGTTCAAGTAACTAAATCCCTCCTCCATATAAAGATTCACACTAGGAGTGTGATTGACAAAAAAAATATCAAAACCATCATCAGGTGTAAAGTCTAAAAAGGTATATAAATGAGATGCATGATCAAACATCTCAGTAGAAATTATCTCTACATTTCAAGTCTTGAATGAAAACTAAATTAGATGTGAATTCCACAGTCTTCTGTATTCCACCATGGGTGATCTGATAGATGAAAATAAGGTCATATAACAAATGAGGTGCACACAAAAAATCAATATAAGTGCAATTATTTTTTTCTATGAGAATAGGTGGCATAACATAAGGTTTAAAAGAAGAGAACATGAACTATATAGAAGCCATATGATGAGAAGCTCTAGAATCTAGGAGCCATCTCCCTGATTCAAAACTTATATAAGCACACAAATATTTACCTTTAGCCGATTCATAAATAAGACCTGCATGACCTTTTACCTTAGTAGACCCTAACTATTTGGAATATGAAGAAGTTGAATTATACATTTTTGGAGGTGGATCAATATTGTTCTTCTTAAGAAGATGTTTCAATTCATCAATATCCTTCCTACAACAAGAATGTTCTTCATGTCTAGTCCTCTTTCCTTATGCACAAGTAGACTTCTTATATGAATCATCATTTGAAACTTATTTATGTTGTTCTTGATCTGTGCATGAAATTTAATTCAAGTTATTTTGGTTCTTTTTAGAATGTCCTATCTCTTTTTATCCTTTATGCTATCTAGCCAATGAGGCTTGGTTCTTTGATGGCTTAATGAGACCCATAGAAAGAAGATTCTATTGTTTATGTATCAACATCTCAGAAAAAGATGCAAATGAAGGATTAACACAAGCCCATCCCATAGTTATCTTGTGAGTATGAAAACTAGAAACAAAGGATGCATATTCAAGACCAAGTTCATTCAGTACATGATATACCAACTAAATGTCATTTTTTTCAATGTCACATTTTGTACATTGTGGTCTTAAATCATTAAAATTAGTTATGAGGTCTTGGATGCTGTCAACTTTCTTTGGATCAAAGATCATCAAATTCTTATCAATCTAATAGCATAAAAATTTATCGGTTGTACCATACAATATTTTTAACTTTTCCCTTTCTTCACATAAATTTTTACATTTGTCAATTTAAATTATATGATCAAGGGAAGGAAAAGTACGAGGACATCCAAGAGCTTTTTTTTTTCAAGCATCCATTTTATCTTTTTCTTATCATCTATAAGTTGAACTAATTTTTCTTTAACATATGGAGTGTACCTAAGTTGCATTAGTGCCTTCCAAGCATATTGATGTCAAGCTACAAAATTATATGGTGTAAGAAAATGAACCTTAGAATGATCCATATGTGTAGGAAAAGAAGAGCACAAGAAAATAGATCAAGAAAGGCACACACCAAGAGAGACCCCCATTCTCACTGAATTAGGAATGCCCCTAAAAAAATATTTATCAAAATTTATAAATCAATGTGTTTACAATGCTGGAGATTTTTTCCAAAGTTTTACAATCTCTAAATATGAACTTAAGTACTGAACATATAATATAATCTCAATATGAGAACCTCAAAATAGAAAAAATGTGTAGTGCATAAAAAAAATTTCAAAAAAAGAATCAATTCAATCTGAGGTTGTAAGTGAAGGCTACATATGTTTGAAGTTGAAAAAATGAGGATTGTCCTTTAGTTCTGATGAGAAAATTAATTTTATGAAAAACTAGGACTACTTGAGCAAGAATTGATTACACCATCATGAATAGTGCAAAATTCTACCCTAAATAAAAAATTCCACTAAAAATAGACTCCATATGCTTGAGATATCATGCTTTGAAGTTTGGGTGCAAAAGTTAAAACTCCAACAGAGAGCGGTGACCAAACCTTAAAACTCAACCAATGCTAAATTTGCTTGAGGCCATACTAAATTTGGAATTCTGCCAACTTTGGTGCAACTACAACTACATTTGGAGATACTACTGATTAGTTTTGATGCTCTACCAGAATTAATCATGACCAAAAAGAATTAACACTTCTCCAAATTTAGGAGCACTACAAAATATTGTGAGACTACCAAAATTATTTCAGACATTATTAGTCTGCAAAAATCTTGGCATGAAATTTAGTATGTATGATCATAGTATGGAGCATTGTTGAATGTTTTAAAAATTTAAAAATTAAACTTTCAAATTTATTGGGGGCTGAAGCACCCTCGCCCTACTAGGGACCACACCGTATGTGGTACGGTGCCCAAAATAGGAGGAGTGTTGATGTGTAAGGGGCACAGGGCCCTAAGGTTGCATGAACTTTGGAATTTTATAATATACCCATCTTAATGAGATTACCCCTCTCATATATTAGAGACTTAATAAAAGCATCAAGTGTGGGAATATTCCAAATTGTTCCTATTATAAGGTTGACTATATGAAAAGATGAGAAAATTACATCACACTCTAAAAAATATTTGATTGAATAATAAGAATAAATTTATTTTATTGCTAGGATTTTTTAATTCTACATCCTTGCAACTGGAGTGGCCTTGAAATTTGTGAATAGGTCTTGAATATTTTAAAAAATACTCAAATCTAATGAGTTAATTTCCTTTTTAAGGATGTGACCCTGAAACTCATGTTGTTCCCCAAAAGAGTATCCATAGTAGTCCAAATCTCAATTGGTTTTGTGCATACTTCAATCCAAAACAAGAATTTTGGAGGCATGAATAAGTAAGTATAGGATACCAAAGGCCTAGTTCATCCAAGTTTAAATGTTTGGATCTTTTAGCTATAGAATTAGCTTCAACCTCTACTGCCATGACTATTTGATATAGGCCTCTAATTATAAGTTAAAGCCCAATCTCTATCTTTCATTTAAACTATTTATATGGTGTGAGAATTTGTGAGGCAAGATATTCCATTCTTTATTTTCTATCCAATCCAAAATAGAACTTTTGTCTATTTGTATAGAGTTTATGTTGTTATTGTTGGAAATATATTGTAGGCTAGGTGATTGAGAGGGGGGGGGGGGGGAATTAGGAACCAATGAAACTTCTTCACTTATATCCTTTATTAGATT
>MU223892.1:1981313-2020160 GCA_018584345.1 Thuja plicata
GGGGGGGGGTTGAATCAGTGGCCTCAAAAATTTATCCTTCAAACTTTAACCATGCATCAATAAAACTCAAATTATTATGTCCCTACAAGATGCATGCCATGAAATACTAATACTGATTAACTGTATGTCAGTTTTCTATGTCAATCCTCATTCTTTCTTGATTATCAATAAGCAATATAACTATTTATCGAAACTCAATAAATAAGTAGAGTATATCAATCAATCCAGAGTTAGCTATGTAAGATGCAAGATAGTAAATAAATGAATCATACACACATAACACATGAATTTTTAATGTGGAAACCCTATTAAGGGAAAAACCAATGGGACCGGTACCCCAAATTTTCACTCTTCTAAAGTGAGCCCTGTTAGGAGCCAACCCTGTTAAAGGTTACAAACACACTGTTAAGTGTGACATTGTTAGAGGATTTTATACATAGAGGTTGCCACTTAGTATCGGGAATCAATTGCTACCATCCTTGAATCAACCTCCTTCTTAGACTGTCAATAGGTATCATGCAAGTCCAATGCTACTTTCATGAATCAACCTTTTTGGCACTCCTTGAGATGTACCTCAATATATAGAAGAATTTTAAGTCTTTCTTGGTAAAGAGACTTGATGCTTCAATGGTTAAACTAAAACACTATGACCTGTTCATATTGCAACTTGAATTGCAGATTTTCAGATCTATTTAAGTACATTACCTCTCTGACCAATGTATCAATTCAATCCATGTGCTCCATACTTTCTGCTCTGTGATGTTGTGCTCACTGTTCATCAGTGTTTGAAGAATTCCTTAGCTCTTCCTTCAGCTTGTTTGATTAGCACTGCATGAAGTTGTTCTTTATCATTTTCTCTTCAACATCCTCTTTTTATTCACTCCCCTTAATCCCATTCGTAAATGAATTAAGCTTGTCTCTTATATAGACATAATATTCATTGTTTCTTGATTCTTGATTCTTGGCGTGATAAACAATCCAGCCAATTAGATTTAAAGTATAACTCCTGATTTGTCTCATAGATATCTTCTTGCCAACTATAAAAATCATCTTTAAATAAATCACTTATATTTGGTCGAATAAAACAAAGTAGACAACCAGTTAATTCTATTTTTAGCTCTGCCAGCTAGAAATTTTGTAGTTTTTTGAACTCTCTGTTCTGTCGATCACCACTGCAGTTAGTCTTCGGTGACAACTGACTAATCTGTCGGTGAGACTCCAATTACCTTCATGATCTCCGTCTGTCAGGCATCATTAGAATTTTACTCGTCAGGCAACTCTATATCTTTGGTCGTCAGGAAACCTTCTGACTTTGCTCATTGGGGAATTTGTAGTTTTCTTTGTTGGGCAACTCTATGGTTTTGATCATCGGGTATCACTATGAGTGTTCTTCTTTGCTTTGTCCGTCGGTGTTGTTTATCACCTAGTGAATACTTGAATTTTAGAAATTGTTGAAAGAATAACTTTGGTTCCTTTGGTTCTCTGAAGTCTTTTGCATTATGTACATGACCATATAGATGATATCAAGTTGACATCAATGACAATATATTCTATTAACTAATTTAATGACCTGCATTATCTTTCAACTTAACATTATCAAACATTCAATCAATTACATGTCATCAGTTTTATTATCTATTGTTCTATATTTGTGGAATCATTATGCATGGATGCACACTAACAATGTTGTATACAATCCAAAGATCAACTCTTGTACTCATCTCCTAAGATTATATAAACAAAAGGTATTGGTGGTAAAAGTTTCCTTAACTAATGGATATGTCACGATGCATACAAATGAATGTGGACCAATATCACTATGTTTGCACCTAATTGCCCAAGAACATGAAGACTAAAACATATCCTCAAGGCATAGACATGTAATGCCTCATACCTATAATGCTTATAATACGCATGTCTCTTTCTAGGTTGGTTTTTTTGAATATATGCTTTCTTATTTGGCAAGTTATAATGAGTGGACAAAAAGGAAATTTTGATATTTTTTATTAATAGGTATCGAGATTAAAGATGGTTTAACTAGAATAGGTTAGTTAATTATTTTTTGGTCTCTTATGTATGTAGAAATATTACTAACATGACGTAGATTAGTGAGAATATTAAGTCATTTCTAGATGAACTTAGTATATCTGATCACACTTACCATATTTTATATGAATCACCTAGCAATTTCATTCTAGAATTATTTTGCATTTTTGAATTTTGACATCTATTAAGGTATTTTTAAATATAATTAATTTAATAGAAAAATTTCAAGAGTGACAATTATTATCACTATCTAATGATCTACTTTTTAATGAATTCATAAACTAGAATCTATAGATTATTACAAGTTGAGATTGTAGATAGAGAATATGTTTATAGTTACAATTTAGTCCCAAAAATCCAAGGTCAATTTGATATAGTGCCAAATAAAAATGATTCTAATATACATACACTACTGTTTAGAGCATCTACAAATTCTAAGACATATCAACAATATTGTCTTGACCAATACACCTTCATATTTTGATTATGGAGCTGAATGATATCATCCTTCATTGATTATAGTTTTATATATGATTATATTTTCAATTTGAATTCATTCCATTCCACTTCATTCAACCTAATTAAAACCTAAAACATCATTGTCTTGGTCAAATCACCTTCATATTTGACTGTAGAACTGATATCTTCATCCATTTGTTGTTATTTTATGTATTATTACATTTATTATTTGAATCCATTCCATTCTTCTCCATTCAACCCTAGTTAAAACTCAAAATATCACTGTCTTGATCAATTCACTTTCATATTTACTTATAGAGCTAAATGAAATCATCTGTCATTAATTATAATTTTATGTATGATTGTATTTATTATATAAATTCGTTCAATTCTGTTCCATTCAACCCTAATTAAAATCAAAACATACATTTTGGGTTAATGGTTATTTGAGTGTATCTCTTTGCCTTATTAATCAACTAATCATATTTCTTTCTTAATAATTTAGTTGTTATTAAAAAAATCTACTTCAATTTTTTAAATCTTTGCCATTAAGGTTTAAAGTACATTCTTTATTCTAAATGTATACAAAGATACATATTTAATTTGTTAAAAAAAATATAAAATTAATATTAAGAAGAGAGATGCTCATTTTAATATAAATTGTGACACATTACAAGAGAAAAAGGGAAAAATTAGAAACAATAAATAAAACTCAACCATAAAAATAAATTATATAATTAATATAAATACAAAAAATAGAATTATGATGAATATTACAATAATATTAGTATAAATAGTCTAATATCTATAACTGTAAGATACTCCAGTCGTGTCGCCTGTTACATTTTCCAGTTGCTTCCGGGTGTGTTTGTTTAATCTCTATTTGTTTTCAAAGAAAATGAGTACCATGGTCATAGAGGGGAAGCCTTCAAGTGTGATTGGTGCAGGGGAAAGGTGGTTTGTAATTTTGAACCTCTTGCTGTTACGCCGTTATCTGGGCAAAATAAAAATATAAATGCCAATCTGTTTCGGGTTTAGCGCATTGTCTCAGATAAAAAAGATTACAGCTTTGTTGAAAAGGTGTAGCTTCCACAATGTGAAAAATCTATTGCAGTCACTGATTATTAATCTCCTATTCTTATAAAGATTATTTTATTAACAAATAACGAGAAATAACACATTTGCAACTTCACCAAAAAATACGGAAAGAAATATGCAACACAATAACACAATATTTTTGGACAAATAGTCCCTGGAAAAACCCCGAAGGGAAAAATAGTACTGTAGATGAGAAATATATTAAACTTTAGAAAATTAAGAGATACAAAATTCCTTTCCTCTCACCGGCAGAACTCAGACAATCTCCTAACTCCTCTTGCTGATATTCCTCGACTCCTATCTCTCAATGCTATCACTGCGCCCTTGCTAACACTGCAAGTTTCTTCTTCAACTTATTCTTCTCCAAATTCCCCTTGACCCCCTTTTATAATCCCTCCAAGATCTAATCTTAATGGCTAAGATTATTTTGACTTCATCAATAACTTTCTGGAAGTTTCCGACTTCTAGAAGTTTCCGACTTCTGGAAGTTTCCAGCTTCTGGAAGTTTCCAGCTTCTGGAAGTTTTTGATTTTGGAAGTTTCCAACTTTTGGAAGTTTCCAGCTTCTAGAAGTATCTGGCTTCTAGAATTTTCTACAAACTAGAAGTTTCTACAAACTTAGAAGTTTCTACAAACTAGAAGTTTCTATAAAGAGTCAAATAAATAATTATTAGCAAATGGAAGAACAACTGTCCAAGCTACCAAGCTAACACTCCCTCTTAGTGAGGAAGTTGTTCTCCGTAACACCCAACTTATCTCTGAAGAAGATGAATTTTTCCTTCCCCAGTGCCTTTTTCAGAATGTCTACTACCTGCTGATCTGTAGGTATAAATTATAGCTGAACAATCCCCCACTGTACACAATCCCTGATGAAGTGATACCTGATGTCAATATGTTTCGACCTATCATGAAACACCAGATTCTTAGTCAACTTGATGCAACTCTGATTGTCACAATGTATCACTGTAGTCTCAACCTTCTGACCAAACAAGGCTACTAGCAACTTCCAAAGCCATATAGCTTCACAAGTCGCCATGTTGGCTACAATATATTCTAACTCTGTAGAACTCAAAGCCACAAACTTCTGCTTCTTGCTGAACCAAGAGACAAATCCCGATCCCAAACTAAAACAACACCCTGAAGTGCTTCTCTTGTCCATTGTACTGCCTGCCCAATCTGCATCAGTATAGCCTATCAACTTGATACCTTGACCTTGAACATATCTGAACCCATAATCTACTGTACCTTGCAAATAATGCAACACATGCTTTGCTACTATCCAATGCACTCTCTTTGGCTCAACCATGAACTGACTAAGAGAGTTAACTACAAAGGCTATATCTTGCCTAGTGTTGACCAAATACATGAGAGAACCAATCAACTACCTATATAAGGTGGGATATACATCCTTCTCTCTAGATGTGTCTACCTTCTTCCAATTCATAATCATGGGTGTAGACATGGCTTTGCAATCTTCCATCTTGAACTTCTTCAAGATTTCAATGCAATATTTCCCTTGTCCAAGGAAAATCTCTCCATCTGTATGCCATACCTCCATGCCTAGAAAGTAGTGCATAAGTCCCAAATCCTTCATCTCAAACTCTATTGCAAGATCCCTCTTGCATTCCTCTATGAGCCCTAGTGAACCTGTTAGAAACAAGTCATCTACATATAGAACAAGAATGAGTATCTCACCCCCAACCACCAATTAGTAGAGGTTAGCATCTGCCTCACTCTTCATAAATTCCATTTCCTACAAGTAATTATCAATGCACTCATACCATGCTCTGGGAGACTACTTGAGTCCGTACAAAGCTCTCTTCAATCTACACACGTGGGTCTCTTTTCTATGTGCTACAAAGCCTTCTAGTTGCTCTATGTATACCTCCTCCTTTAGCTCACCATTAAGGAATGTTGTCTTGACATCCATTTAATGGGTTTTCCATCCCATCTGTGCTGCAAATGAGATCACAACTCATATAGAAGTATACTTGGCCACTGGAGAAAATGTCTCATCATAGTCTATTCCCTCCTTCTGAGAGAACCCCTTGGCCACAAACCTCGCCTTATATTTATCAATGCTACCATCTGCACCATGCTTTATCTTGAAGATCCAGCGCGATCCAACAACTACTCTATTAGTTGGTCTAGGCACTACCTCCCATACATCATTCTGCATTATTGATTTGTATTCCTCAACCATAGCATCTCACCATACCTAATGCTTTGCAGCTTCCTGATAGCTGGAAGGTTCACTATCTACCAACTAGCTGACTAATGCCACACAGTCATTGAACTTGGCTGGTTGTCTCCTCTGTCTTGTACTCTTCTTAGGAGCTCCCAAAGACTCTTAAGTATCCCTTTGTGTGTCCTGAACCTCATGGTTCCTACTGCCAACTATAGAGGATGAAATATCAACCTCTATATCATCTTGATGCATATCCTGCTGCACCAATTGCTCCATACTCTGTGAATCTTCACCACCTGAGTCTATGCTTGTACTAGTAACTATACTTGAGCTTTGCTATCCTTGACTTGGACTTGGAGCTTTTGTTGGCTGTTCACTCTGATCATCTACTGGAAAATCTCTGGACCTTCTAAATGCCTTGTCCTCCATGAACTTGACATCATGTCTGACAATAATTCTTCTGGTCCCTGGAATGAACATCCTATATGTCTTTGAAGTTTCACTATACCCAACAAAGTATCCCTTCTATGTAGTTTGATCTAACTTGGTACATGTGTCTCTAGGAATAAGACAATATGCCAAACTTCCAAATATCCTGAAGTGACCAACATCTGGCTTCTTCCCTGTGAAAGCCTCCTCTAGTGTCATTTTCCCTAGTACCTTGTGTGGAACCCTATTCTGAATGTAGACTACTTTACTACATGCTTCTACCCATAAGTAGAGGGGCATGTCTTGGTCATGTAGCATAGCCCTAGCTGCCTCCGATATAGAATGGTTCTTCCTCTCAGCAACTCCATTCTATTATGGATTATAAGGAACAATCCACTCTCTCTTGATTCCTTGTCTGGTACATAAATCCTGGAAGTCATTTCCTTTGTACTCGCCTCCATTGTCTCATTGAAGAACCTTTATCTTCCTTCCTGTCGAGTTCTTCACAAGAGCCTTGAACTCCTGGAATCAAATGAAAACCTCATCCTTGGTCTTCAAGAAGTATATCCAGGTCTTCCTGGAGAAATCATCAATAAAGGTAACATAATACTCATATCCTCTGAGAAATTTTGTCGACATTGGTCCACATACATCTAAATTTACTAGATCAAGAACACCCATAGATCTAGTGTCACTCCTTGGAAAAGATTCTTTCACAAAATTTCCCAACACACATCCCTTACATACATCATCATGCTCTGTGCTCACCTCTGGAACACCTGTCACCATCTCACGAAGTAATATAAGTGCTCCATGATGAATATGGCCCATCCTCCTATTCCATAGCTCTCCAAGACCTCTAGGGTTACTATTGCTCATGAGTTCCTTAGGAGTATCAACCTACAACCTATAAAGGTGACCACTCCTAACTCCAATAGATATCGGCGATTTCCAATCTTTATGCTTAATCAAAACATGCATCCCTCTAAAGAGAACATTATACCCTTTATCCTGAAAGACAGATATAGAAACCAAATTTGTACCTAAGCCTAGCACATGCAACACATCATGAAGAGGAATTAACTTTCCATTTTCCCTCTGAAACTAAAATGTTCCTTTCCTAACTAAGTTGAGCTTGGACAAGTTTCCCATAGAAATATGGATACTGGTGTTCTCCTCCTTGTAGCTGGAGAAATATTCTCTAACTCCTATCATATGAAATGATGCTCCACTGTCTATATACTAGACACTTTGTGAGGTTGAGCTAATCATACAAGCTATGAGTGCAAAGTCATCCTCCAATCTACTAGAGAGCTCCTCTGCACTTGCTGAAGCCGCCACCTGGTTCTTTCCCTTCTTATCTTTCTTTCTTTGTGGGAAATTGCTGACATAGTGGCCAAACTCATGACAACCAAAGCACTTGACCTTAGATAGGTCCTTCTTCTTCTTTTCACTTTGTGAATTTTCTCCTTTTCTAGATCCCTTCTTTACTTTCCCCTTTCCCACTAGGGCAACATTTTCTTGTTCCACCTCACTTTTTAAACTCTTGTTGTTGGATCCATTGACAAGAATTAGTCTAAGCTCCTCTTGAGTGAAATCACTCCATAGTCAATCCCAGCTAGGTAAGGTGTCTCGTCCATTAATAACTTGAACAAAGACATCCCACTTCTTAGTAAACCCATTTATGGCTATTCTTACTAGCTCATCTTCATTTGGCTTATCTCCAATAGCTGCTAACTCATCCTTGACAAGTCTAAGCCTGGTGAGGTAACTTGTAACATCTTCTCCCTTGTTCATCTGGGTATTCCTCAACTGTTCTCTAAGAATCAGCTTTCAGTTAGTGGTAGCATTCTGGTACAGATTTAGAATTGCGTCCCACATCTTCTTCGTTGTATCTAACTCTATGATATGTGGAACAATATGGTCCTTGACACCATCAAGGATTATCCTCCTCGCCTTGGTATCATCCTTCTTGTATACTACAAGTTGTACTAGATCTGTAGGTACAACTACAATACTGGAAACATATTCCTTGATACCATTCTCTTCCAGCAATAAAGAAATTTTGGCTTTCCAGATAGAAAAATTTGAGGCACCATCCAATCTGTCCTAATCTCTCAAACCTACTGAGGCCATCTCAAAGAAATAAAAGAAACAATAACTCAAAAGAGGTCAAACTCAAATTTATTTTGTCTACTTAGGGTAAACCTTTTCTATCCTCAACACCGCTCTGATACCATGTGAAAAATATATTACAGTCACTGATTATTAATCTCCTATTCTTATAAAGATTGTTTGATTAACAAATAACGAGAAATAACACTGCTGCAACTTCACCAAAAAATATGGAAAGAAATATGCAACACAATAACACAATATTTTTGGACAAATTGTCCCTAGAAAAAACCCAAAGGGAAAACCGGTACTGCAGATGAGAAATATATTAAAATTCATAAAATTAAGAGATACAAAATTCCTTGCCTCTCACTGGCAGAACTCAGACAATCTCGTAACTCCTCCTGCTAATATTCCTCCACTACTATCTCTCAAACACTATCACTGCACCCTTTCTAACACTACAAGACTACTTGCTAACACTGCAAGTTTCTTCTTCAACTTATTCTTCTCCAAATGCCCCTTGACCCCCTTTTATAATCCCTCCAAGATCTAATCTTAATGGCTAAGATTATCTTGACTTCATCAATAACTTTCTTGAAGTTTCTAATTCTGGAAGTTTCTGACTTCTGGAAGTTTTTGGCTTCTAGAAGTTTCTGATTTTGGAAGTTTTCGGCTTCTAGAAGTATCTGGCTTCTAGAAGTTTCTACAAACTAGAAGTTTCTACAAACTAGAAGTTTCTACAAACTAGAAGTTTCTACAAACTTAGAAGTTTCTACAAAGAGTCAAATAAATAATTATTAACAAATGGAAGAACAACTGTCCAAGCTACCAAACTAACACACAAGATGAAGTTCTGAACCTCTATAATAAGCTCGTGCCCTCCTCTACATATACTGCCTCAGCTGATCCACCTCAAATACATATCAACTTCAATGCATTAAACCAACTGAAGTTTCCTGCTGTTGGGTTTTATGGAGATAAAAAGACAATGATTCAAAAAATACAAATGGAAGGATTGAGTAGTTTCATCGGGAGCTTTCAATGAAAATGATAACCATTGGCAAAAATTGAAGGGACAAACCTAAACATATGAATTAAAAATGAAAAATTTCATTTTAATGGAATATTGCTGAAGACTTTAGTTTAAGAAACATATACACTTTTTTCAAAAAGCAAACTAATTGATAAAGGTTAGGCAAAAACATAAATCCATTGCCTAAAAGGAAGGGACTAATGATACCAGGGAAGCTCATGTAAGTGCTAAAAAAGTTATTAAGAGCATCTCAAAATTCAAGTCTCCAACATAGACACTGAAATCTAAACAACAAAAGCCCATGGTTTTAGCTAATCATTATCTACGCCGACATTCTCAATTAAAATATATTCTAGAAATCTCTACCATAGTACAAACAAATATAGAAAATATATGAGAACAAAGTTAATTAACTATTTGGAAGAGGAGAAATGTAAAAACTAAGTACAATTGCACATTTAATGGTTCAGACGCCCTTTCACATAGCACATGATGCTGCTTTTTTTTAGTGTTATGACTTGGTCCTTAATATGTTTTGATCTTTTTGTGTTCAATGTTAATGGTAATAATTAGGTAGCGAGATTAACTAATATTTTAAAGTACTCTGGCATATTTGGGGCTAATGAATCCACAAACCTCTTCTTCCTTTCATCACAGTGACCTCAACTTAGTCATCGATTTGCCTTCTCTATTTTAGTTTCAATTTTCTTTTTTTCATACGCATTTGGGTTTTCTTGTTAGAGCTGGAATAAATACAACAGGAGATAACTATAGTATTAGCCATTTCTACATCAACATTTTAGAAAAAAATCAATTAGTAGAATCAATTAAACTTCAATGAATATACTAGATAATTTTTATTGCCCTTACATACAGAAGGAGTACAACTTGCAAGTCTAGAAATGACTGGACAATGGACATACACTACATGCTACACATACCATGAGAAAATGTCAAATAGGATAGAGATAACAAAAATGAGTATGAACCTCATATTTCTTATAATTCACAATTTAGGCAATATTAAAGATTGTTTGTTTTTTGAGTGCTATCCTCACACTCTATTGCTGAGTGCATAAAACATTTTCTTGAAATATATGAAAAAGTGAGATTACATACAATATATGAGTGTGGAGATCACTATGAAATTGTTACCCTAGTTAAGAGTAAATTGGAAAGGATTTTAGGTCTCATGATGTTTTTTTTCTAGATTTCCACAATGTTGCATAGATGAGTGAAAAAATAAATACAATAAAATTTCATTTATTTTTTCAACATAACTGTCTTTCTCTACAGTCAAAGTCTGACATAAGTGACAGCTGTTCTTAATTTTTGAAAATCTCAGAAAAAAGCAACGATCCCAAAATCTCTGTAGCTTCTTTATCACCAATTTCAAAATCTTCCTTCATCTCATTTCCAGAACAACCTGAGCCCTCTCTAGTTGTCTGGATTAAATTCTAGTTTAGACCAAAGTCTTGAACAAGATTGTATGAAATTAGATCTTCCTCCTCAATAGTAACTTGTATTGTAAAATCTTGGATAAAATAAAGTATATAAAGCCATCCAAAATGTCGACGGGTATGCACTGAAACCGTTGCTCTGCCATTATTGAGTTGTGCATTAGCTTGAAGAGACACAAATATCTCTCCATTAAAACTCCTTCTAAACCCATCTAAAGAAAGACCAATAAACCTCTTGTTCAATTGCACTTCAGCTCCGAAACAAAATGCCAATTTTGCAACATAAAAATACATGGGAAAAACATAAAAAATAGAGAGGAACAATAAAAGATAGCCGAAAGCCATCTCGAGTAATGATTCACCTTTTCCATGACCCTTTCTCTTCATTCATATCACCCATCACTTTTCTGCAAATACCAATCTAATCTAAGTTTTATTCTGCAAATACTAATCTAACTTCAATT
The DNA here is from genome assembly GCA_018584345.1 of Thuja plicata. Classification (NCBI taxonomy): domain Eukaryota; kingdom Viridiplantae; phylum Streptophyta; class Pinopsida; order Cupressales; family Cupressaceae; genus Thuja; species Thuja plicata. Next base: position 1,992,608 of record MU223892.1, read on the forward strand.
TTTAGCCAAGCCTTGCTAATCCCTCTTAAAATATAACAACTCTGATAATTCGTGAATCATGAGTGGTGTACTGTATTTATATGCGTACGCACAATGCAAATATTTAAAAAGGCTTTACCTAAAAAACAAAGATAAACTTCACTTCTTGCAAATTTTTAAGAAAAGATTAACGGTTTCTTCAAACTAATTTTAGCGTGGAGAAAATAATAACTGTTAGTGAAAGAAAATTACTATGTTATTATAACTTTTTTGTTTGCAAAATATTTACTGTTTATTTTTTCACTATGACTGATTTTCTTTACTCCACATGCATTTCCATTATATGTTTTTTTAATGTAGATTTAGTGCCAAGAAAAAAAATTAAAATATTAATATTAAATTTTAAATTATACAATAATATCATTAATTTTTAAATTTTTAAATTTACAAATATACATCTCTTACTTTTATTCAAGTCATTCATTCATTTATTGATTACATAATTCTTTAAAGAAAGTTTTATAAATTGTATAATTTTCTTCTTAAAAAAGTTAATAATATTTTATTAATACATTTTTTTTGTAAATTATATCATTCTTATCATGCAATACATTACATAAAAAAAGTATAATAATATTTCATATAATTATAAATAATTACATGCACTTAAACAAATAAATTGTAAAAAATGAAGTTATATAAAAATAAATTAATTGAACATTAATAAAATTTATTATAATTTTGATAAAATTTAAATAAATAAATTTAATTAATTTAATAAAATATTTTTTGTAATTATATAGTTAAAATAAAAATAATAATTAATCTAATGATAAAAATGTACACAACACTATTCTCCTTATAAAACATCATGCTCCATCATACTTCATCTCTATTTTTTGATTTCTTGCTAGACCTTCTCTAGCCCATACATAATTTCAAAAATATTTATTTTATTTTTTATATTATTTTATATATCACATTTGTAAATGGTGTTATTTTTTTATTTCATTATATTTAAAATAAAAGTATTAATATATATTTTTAATTATTTATATACTATTAAATATTATTCATATATCTCTTATAATATTTATATATTATATTATATTACTTATTTTAATATATTTATATATAATATACGAAATAGAAATATTCCTTGTTTTGATTAAGTCAGTCGGGAGAGGGTTTGAACCCATACATCAAGCTAAAAGGTGAAAGAATAGTGAGGAACTCATAAGAAATGAGACCACCAAAAAATAAGAAGGAAAAAAACCCTTGGCACTAATATTTAATAAGAAGAAATTTAATATTAATATTTTAATTTGGCATTGTTGATTTAATATGTTGATTTAGTTCTAGGACAATGCCAAATTCCTTCTACAAACTTCTCACTTGATCTGGCCAATAAACATGATCAATCAAATATGATTGAAATCCTCTACTCTTCAAGCTCTGGAGGACCTAGGTAGGTAGACCTATTCTCCAATTTCCAAATCGAAGCTTTTTATAGAAAAAAATTATTTTTATCCTTTATTTTGATTTATATGTGATGTATCAAGAGGGCATTAAGTCTTGAAATAGATTCACTTGTATATTTCTTTACTACGGTTCCTTACTATCTCTATCTTCAATTATCTAGTACTATTACTTTAACTAATTTTATGCCTTCCACTTCATTGAATTCTCTTAATATCTGATACCTTCTATATATTCTTCTATTTCTATTTGATTCACTTCTTCTACTTTTATTGAAATTTGAAGTATAGATGAATTTATATCAGAGCAGTGCCTTATTTCATTTGGACACTAGAGTCATTCACTTGCAAACCCTACATATAACTCTGAAAGACAAATTTTAAATTCTCCCTTGGATGGATCTGTCAACTACCCAACCTCCAATGTTATATAACTGTATGATATTATTCACAGCTAGTCTAATTGAATTTAACTTTCTGTTTGAAAGACCAATTAAAAAAGAAACAAAAGAATTGTAAATCTCAAATGCATCTTGATGTTCCAATTATATAATAGCATACAACTTCTTCACATGGTGACTTAGAGTAATAGTTATCAACCATAAATAATTATAACAAATAACTGACTAGAAAATGAAAAAATCAACAACAAATTTGTAAATAAGATAACTGGCTTTGTATTTCTTGAAAATATAAAAGGTATTTACAAATGATTATAGTAAAGAAATATACAAATATACAAAAACATACAACTGGTTGTATAAAATAATTAGGCTCTCTGTAGTCACAAATACAATTAAGACTAGTGTTTATTATAATACTCTTGTAAGAATCAACATTATGTATTGCATTCTTGACCTCAAACTAAATGTGGAACATGTTCTCCATTTTCCTATGAGTCCCCTCCAGCTCTAGCCCATCAAATTTCACTGCATCTAAGGCATGTTGCATGATAATATGACATCCACCTAACCACTGATGCTAATCTCTGGGATCAATTTTTTTTGTAAAAAGAGTTGGCAATCCAAGCTTAACCATATCTTCAAATCCCTTATAATTATTTTCCAATTCTTCATAAATAGTCCTGGTATTCTGCCACAAGTTGAGTATCAACTCCACTAGAACAGGAAACTTTTCTGAATCCCATCTCATGTAACTTTACATCTATTTTGTTCTGCAACCTTCGGTGTTCCTCAATATCATTGTAAGTTTTCGGATGTGAAATCCAATACCTATTGAACCACACCATCGAGTTATAAAATATCTTATGCAATAAAACATAAACTAGATCAAATCTTGAAATGGCCACTTGAACTCATCAATATCCTTTTGTAACTTTTCATGGTTAGTCAGAGATCTGACATACTCACCAGATGTAGTCTTCATGTCACGTCATGAGAGATACAACATCAAATCTTAATTTTTCATTTTCCACCTTGAGAGTATCTCTCTCTTTCATTAGGAACTTTGTTTGGTCCAAGTTTAACTTTGATAAGATAACACCCATACTAGAAGTAATCAAAGGATCAATCTCTCCAACTTTTAGTGTCATCATGTGGTGAAAGGCCTTGTCTATATAAATAATCTTTAGTCTTTTATTGGATGGATATAATGCCCAAGTTATCATATACTCATTATTAGGATTATATCTTGAACCAAAGTATATTTCCCTAACTCCTTTGATACTCATTTTGTATATTGTATCTTCACTATGCAAGAAATTATCAAATATGAAAGTAACATTTAAATGCCAACCTAGAAAAATCATAATGTCTACCTCCTATAGTAATCTCCTACCTCTTTTCAATGTTATTTCATTCATCTCTTGTTCAATATCCCTTCTCAGACCTGCAAAAAAACTTTGTTAATTGACTGAGGTAACAATGGAAATTGTTTCCCTTATCCTCTTGGCTCTATAGTCATACAAAAATAATTTGAATTCATCAAATTAGATGAATCGATCATCAGACACAAAGATGTCATACTCTGAAATCCTATGATCCTCATTGATTCTTATTTTCTCTACAATTCTTATATCTCTATCAGGAATCTTATCATAGTCATCCATCATTCCCCTATGGATTATGTTGTACTGTGAAGGCTCTTCATTTTCCCTTGCAGATTCTTTAGATGATTGATCTATTGATTCAATCTTCTATTGCTCAAGCTTCATCTTTTATCTATCAAAAGCTCCCTGAGCCTCACTTTCCTCGATATTTTTAAAAACATCCTTGGTAAGGATAGGAATGTGGACATACTCACTCATCTTCTGATGTCTTTTGCAAAAAATAATACCCCCTTGGGTCATAAATTATTTTTGTATTTCCCTCTTGCCGATTATATTTTGCTAATATCATTTCCTTGATGAAATCAAAATATTTTAAAGAATTAATTGTATAATCTCCAAAGTGCAGATTTGTAGGCATGAAGGATTTCTTTTTGAAATAAAACAAGTCCATAACACTAGACATGTCGAGTTGTCTATGTTCAATCTCCAGATATATGCTATTTGGTCCAGGACAATCTTTGGAAGTTTTAATGGTGCAACTTCACAACCAAATATCTAAAATATGGTATGATGATGACAAACATAAAAATCTCCCCAATTATGATTCATAATTCCTCTCTCATCATAGTCCTTTGGCCTTAGAAACCTCTTTATTTCCATAGAAATAGAATAATCACATGGATGCCCATAAATCTAAAGACATTATATTTTTCCATTAGTATATGCAAGGAAAAACATGATAAACACTGTCGATCAATGCTACACTGACAGACAGGGCACAGTGCTACCCGACGCCAAGGTTACCAATATTGCTAAGTACAAAGAATCCCGATGCAACACTATTCAGTGTTACCCAATGACATAAAGACAAAGGAACCCGACAAGTAACCAAAAGTGCAAGCTGACAAAATAGTCAAGAGTGGAACACTGACAAACTTTTAGTTCATACCGACAATCAGATACTGAGAGTCAGTTACATCCCGCAAAAAGTGGATCTGACTTCCACGTCAGATAAATCACTGAAGTTTTATATTTATCTTCTTGATTTGTTTTAAATCCATTAAGTGAGGGAAAAGCAATGTAATTATTATTGTTTTTATCAGTCTAACTGATTTAAAACATGCAAACTAAAGGATCAAGGTCAAGTTGTCTACCTTGGATCTAGATTTAACATTGTAATAAGTGATTCTAGAATAGGTCAAAGAAATTGTATAAATAGATGCTTAATAAATTGTGAAGATGTTGTTGGATGATGATTGTAGCCACTAAGAGCATCTAAGGATCAGATAAGAGAATTCATGCAGTAGCATAGACAAAGACCAAATGAGTTTTCAAGAACAAGAACCAAGGCTACCGACAAGTAGGAAAAGGTATTAATCAATCACTATATGTGATATTCATATACTGTAAGATTTAATGGATCTGTAATCAGAAATTATAGATTACATACAGTTAGGTCATACATATTGTACACATTCTAACAAGTGGGGTACACTTAAGAAATCCTTTCAAGGAAGGTGGATTTAACAATCCTATTGTAAATCTCTTAACTGAGTGCACACTACATCAGTGTTGCTAAATCTCTTATCAGAGTAGATCCTAATAGGTCTCCACATTAATACTCCTAACCAGGTAGATCATCAGAAGTGATCAAATTGTAAGTCTTAACTGGCTCCCTTCCAATCTACAGATAGTGAAGTTTTGTGGGTGCCATCCCCACCATAGTTTTTACTTCCTAACAGGATTTTTCTGTGATATCATATCTTTCATTATGTGTCTATTACTTTCATGAATGTTTCTATGAATGTTATATACAATTAAGTTTATGAATTAATACTACATGCATAAGAAAGAACATCAGATTTGGTCGGTAATATAGTAAATTTTGATTGCTAATGAAGTAAGGTGAAAAGTGTTAAAAGTTTTAGAGGTACTGATTCACCCCTCCCCTCTTAGTACTACTTCCCATTAATCTCAAAAATTGGTATTGGAGATGAGTCTCTTCTTGGAAAGCTTAAAGGCTTAAGAGAAAAGATCATACAATGGAGAAGTACAAACTTGATAAAAATATTGAGAATAAAAAGCTTGAAATTCAAATGTTCTATGAAAAGTATAAAGAAGCTAGAATCAAAATGCGACAGTTGCTGGATAAAAGAAAGAATATGACATCTCAGAGTAATGAGAAAGATTATCACGAGGAAGATATTCTAGATTTATTTGAGTCTTTAGGATCAAATACAAGCAAAGCACCAGATACATCAGAAGAAAGCATCACAAGCCTAACTGAAATCAATCTACATATGGTTGGACAAGTCAAATCTCTGCAAATCAGTCAAGAGACACAGATGGTAAGGATGATTGATGTCATGAACAATGCTAGGCAAGATGAACAAGAAAGAACACTAGCTATTGATGGTATAAGAAAGATCATAGAAAAGATACAAGAAAAGGAGTATGAGATACAAATACTTACAGAGCATCACCATGAGGTTACAAATTAGATTATTCTTATCATTCAAGAAGAAAACATAATAAATATGGAACTCATTGAAATACTCTAGATTATCGGTGAACTAAGAGAAGAGAATGAAAAACTAAAGCATGAGGTTAGAATTCAACAACAACATAATGAAATGATTAAGAGAGTTGAAGAAAGTACAAAAAGGATGGATGAATTCTTGAATGCACAAAGAAGACCCAACACCAACACTGGACTAGGGTACACCGAGCATGGAGAGTCATCAAATGAAGATGATCGAAAAGATGCCTACATCAATCCTAGACCAAGGAAGCTAACATGCAATCACTGTGGAAAGAAAGGCCACACCTCAAATGTTTGCATGAGCAAAGAAAAAGGTATTCCTAAATCCTTATTTACATTCATAGGACACTATTATAATTGTAGCAAGAAAGGACATAAAGCACTTGAATGTAAATCATAGGTGAAAGAACCAAAGAAGGAAACCTATATGGACAAGTATTGTCCCACCTGCAAAATGCATGGGCACACATCTATTGAATGCAGGAAGAAGAGAATTGAATAATGGAAACCCAAAAATCAATAAAATGCATATAATACAAGAAGAGTCGGTAATTCATATGTTTGGGATTACAATACATGGATAAACTGCACAACATGTAGTAGATATGGTCACATTGCTACAAACTGCATGAGAACATGGACCAAAAGGTATAGAGGCTGAACTAACCTTGTAATGGCATGTTTACACTTTCATAAGGTTGGACATCTAAAGAAGGACTGCAGAGACCAAATAACAGAGACCACCACTTTTGCAAATGGTAACACCATTGAAGACATCAAGAAAATGAGAAAGAAAATGTGGAGGAAAGCTTCAACCATTGAGGAAGCTGGACCAAGAAATGCAGTCGGTGACACCTCATCCCATGGATCTGGTGACATCACCACCCCCGCCTAAAAGATGAACAAGTATAGAACTACACTACACCAAGTCATATTTTTCATCAGTTCCATTATATAAATTGATAGATAGTCAAAATTTGCATGAATAAAGATGCATATTATGTTACTTGTTACAATTCTGAGTAAACAACCCCACATACTAAAAATCATCAGTGAACATAAAAGGATGATTTCTCTACACTTTTTGACAATCGTCGATCAACACATAAAAAGGCTAAGTCCCTAATGTAAACTGAAAAGTCGTCAGTAAGGAAGAAGAATTACAATGTCGTCATGACACTACACCAAGATCCGTCGGTGAAAGAAACAATCTCAATAGCTATCCCTAGCATCTTGTCAACACAAAAAATGTAATTTTAAAGTTTACCCGACGAACTCTGTATTCATGACCTGATGAGTTGTTGAGAATTTATGACAGACTTAGGGAAAAATTCTATAAATACTCGATGGAAGCACTTCATTCTTCACACGTGAATTGAGAAAATAGAGCAGAGTGAAAACAGAGTGAAAAGAGAGAAGTTAGCAGAGCATCCTTGACTCGATCCAGGGAACTCCAAACATATCACTCACAAGCTACACGGATCAAAGTAAGTACCAAGCATACTGAGAAATCTGTTATTATTTTCAAAAGAGCCCTAAATTTGAAACACAATGGCAACAAATTCAAGAACAGCCAAATTGAAGAGTGAAAAGAAGAATGTCGTTAAGCTAATCAACAATAGCACTTGTATGGAACCAAAATACAAGATATGCCCAGAGATTTCCTCGCAACCCGATGAGATTGCCTCGCAACCTAATGAGTCTGGCGCATTTTCAAAAATTATACCTAGGGTTTTGTTGATAGAAGATGTTAGATCGTATATCCACTGCAAGATCGCTGAGATTGGTGACCTGGAGATAGATCAAGCTTATAAGAAGCTATGTGATGAAAAAGGGAACCTAAAGGAAGAACACAAGCACTGACAAGTAAAAGGGATAACAAATGCCCTATATTTCCCTAGGGTTTTCAAAACTAACTAGATTCGGTTAGTATTAAGAAGAATGCACGATCAAAAGTTATGGTTTGATGAACCCAAGAATATTACAAAGGATGTATTACATGCTGTAATAGGTTACCCTATAACGAACAAACCAAAATCCCACAAGAATCCCTCTCGACCAGAAGTTGAGAAACTCACCAATGCTATATGGGATAACTGAGGAATTAAGGTGAACACCATCACCAATGAGGAACTGAGGTTCAGTGAATGTGTCATAGGGTACAAAATCTTTCAAGCGAGAAGGATAAATATCATAGCATCAATAATAGTAAGCACAACTTACAAGATTGTCATAAAAGGAATACAAATGGATCTATGTGAGATCCTACTGAAGCAACTTGATGAAAATATGACAATAATCAGGTCTACCAAGACAAACATATGTAAGTTTGGATCACTTATAATGTGTATATTCTTTTATTTTCAAGAATACTTTCCTTCAGTTGGAAAATTCAAGTGGGACACCACCAAACTAGTCACATTACAAATAAGTGACCTTATCAAGTCACTAGGTGACAAATTTGATTCAGTGATGACTGAATACTTCCTTGAGCTCAAGGAAAATATGATGGAGAGAGTAAGTATCCCTGAATAATTAATTGAAAAGTATAGGAATGAGATATATTTTATGGTGGATTGAGATTTCACTCACATTAATCTAGTTGTACCAAGGACATCCTGGTTACCACATCTTGACTATGAGATTAACATAGATCAAGCAACAAATGCAATTTATGCACTATTGAATGAACCACTTGACAGTAAGCAATAAAGATTTGGAACATATGAAGAGGCAAAGTCTAAGATAAAAATGGGCCTAGTCATAAAGAAGACTGTCAATAAGAAAAAAAAGATGGTGAAGAATCTTGAGAAGTTGTCACTGGTTAATGAGGAGGAGAAAGAACAAACAGAGAACACCAAGGAATAGGGTGCCATCGGTGAAGACAAAGATAAGCAAGAAGCGACATATTTTGAATCCACAAAGTCTAATGTGCCTCCACCTACAATGAAGAAACCAAGGACTACAACAGCTCAGAGGACAAGGAGCCAAAATCTAAAGAAAGATACTATACCTCTTAAGAAAGGTCAAGTGAGGACGTATAAGAGAAAGCAACAAACAAAGAAGAAAACACCTAGAAAAAGGAGGAGAATACTGGTTAGAACCAAGGTTGACATTGAAGATTCAAAACATGAATAGCCTGAAGTAGACAAGAAAAACTTAACCCCCAGAAGAATTGATGAGATAGTTGATTCAATTGCTACGACAGGTACCATGACTGATAGGAAAATCAGACAATGGGTATAACTAGAGCCTGAGGACAAAAAAAAAATAGAAGATGGAATAATCAAGTCTATGGCTAAATTCAAATATGTACTAGTAGAGTTTGCTAACAAAACTCCCATACCATTGAGTGATAGAATTTCAGCATGATTGTCTTATGCTTTCAACTTCAAAAAGGAAGCAAGGGAGAGGATACTTGTAACACTCATGCCTCCTGAATCCAAAGTGTATGAGATAAAAGAAATGATGAAAAAGCATTCCAATAAATTTGTGGCAAAGATAAGAGCCTGCAAGGTGCTAAAGGGGAAGATCTTAGATCTTGACAGCATGACAGATGCTAAATGGAGAGAAATTCTTAATCTACCTGCAAAATCAACTAGCTATGAGAATCCATTACTTCTCACCGAGACACCTCATATAGAGGACCAAAAAGAAAAATAAAGTCCAGAAAAAATTGCTATGGATAATATGGAGGATACTGAGCCCATTGACATAGATAAAGTCATGGATGATCTTGACATTCAAGATATTACTCACTATGAATATGATAAGGATCCACAGAAGGATGATGATGTAATATTCATCTCTTAAGGATCAAGAAAAGCAACAAGAATTGGAGACACAAGGAAATAAAGACATGGATGTTGCTTATGAGACATGGCTAGACACTTCAATCATTGACATAACATGACTGGACCCTACAGAAAAAATCTAAAAGGATGAAGATGTCACTATTGAACAATCTCAAACTAACGAGCAAGACAAAACTCTAGATGCAACATAGGTGGGAAAACAAAACAATATGCCAGTATTTATGAAGGTCATCAATTTGATAGAAGGAAATGAAGAATATACTGTAGATACAAGCATACCCAAAGACATGGGTGATGCAGACACAAAGGATACAACAAATGAATCTAAAGATACAACTATAGAACAAGTTGCTATCGATGATCAACAAGACAAGTGTACTGATCAAAATCAAGGAGAAAAACAACAAGGAGAGGAAAATCATAAGGAGAACAATGAAGAAGAAAAGATAGATGATTCTCAAAAGAAAAAAAAAAAAAAAGAGAAATATGCTAATACACCCAAGGTTGATGAAGAGACATCTTCACCTAACCGATAGGTGAACCCCAAGCAGAAGGCACAAGAAGTTTCATCTACAAAGCCTTCACCAAGCACCTCAATGAAAACAAATGAACTAGCAATGCTAGCTCATACATCTGCATCTACACAAATCTCAAATAAGAAGAAGAGCAAGAACAAAAATCCAGTCACTCTGGATGAAATAATTGAGATTCCAATATCTGATCCTAGAACATTGGATCCTAATGAGTTGACAAAGTATGCTAGACTTTGTGAAAGGAAATCTATCCAAGATAAGCTAAGAAAATCCACAAAGGCATCAAAGGTACTCAAAGTTGCAAAAGGAATCTTTTAGCAAATTGTACCTGATACAAAATTTGATCAAACAACTCCCATGCTTGATCAATTAGTGGTTCTCACCGATGCTATCACATCTCATAATATAGATGCTAAAAAGGCTATGGAAGCAAGACTTGAAAAGAAGTATGAATTCAAGTTAGCAGAGAAAATATGCCAAGAAGTGGCACTACAAAAGGTGAAGCTATCTAAACTGGTAAGCACATTGGACCCCATAATTTCAGAAGCTATAGTCTTAACTTAAAAATTGTGCACATTAGATCAACTCACCAAGGAGTATATCGAAAATATAGCACAAATTGATGTTGATCTTCAAGAAAGTGCACAAGGTCTCACAAACACATAAGATGCAATAAGATTACATAATGACCAGCTCAAGAAAGCTAGGAAGTTGAGACAGGATATTCAAATTGCATAAACAAAGTTTAGAGATGAGGTGAATGAGCTTCAAGGTCAACTCTTACCAAATCTAACATTAGTGCAACAACATATGACACAGGAAAGAACACTTATTTCCACCCCAAAAATGTCTTTCCTAGAGAACATTTATGATATGCATGCTAGGATTGAACTAGAGCACATGGCACTGGAAATCCTCAAGGAAAAATGGGAGAAAATAATGGAAGGTATCAAGAACAGTCACTCTCACATCCTTGACACTTTGTAATTTGCACATTTTTGTAACATTTTTGACAACTTATAAGTTGTACATTTTTGTCATGATTATCAAAAAAGGGGGAAATGATATGTACAATTAGTCATTAAAAAGAGGAAATATTATGAAAAAAAGGGGAATGTATAGTACAAAGACAAGTATACATGTACATATACTTATGATATACCACTGCATACAGTTAGGGGGAGTCATATAATGGCAAGGATATATACATGGTGTACATACTAAACACTTTATTATTTCACACATATCAGTTTTTGATACTAATGTCAAAGAGGGAGATTGAGGACATTATATTTTACCATTAGTATATGCAAGGAAAAACATGATAAACATTGTCAGTCAATACTAAATTGACAAATAGGGCAAAACACTACCCAACACCAAGAATATGAATAATGCTAAGTACAAAGCATCCTGACGCAACACTATTTAGTGTTACTTGATGACAAAAAAGACAAAGGAACCCAACGAGTAACCAACAGTGCAACGCAACGAAACAGTCAAGAATGGAACCTGATAGATGAAGGGAACTCGATGAATAGTTCAAAGAAATAACACCAATAGAATTTCAGTTCACACCGACAATCAGATACCGAGAGTCAGTTACATCCCGCAAAAAGTGGATATGACTTCCACATCAGATAAGTCACTAAAGTTTTATTTATAGCTTCTTGATTTGTTTTAAATCCATTACATGAGGGAAAAGCAATGTAATTATTATTATTTTTATCAGTCTAATTGATTTAAAACATACAAACTAAAGGATCAAGGTCAAGTTGTATACCTTGGATCTAGAGTTAACATTGTAATGCATGATTCAAGAATAGGTCAAAGGACTTGTATAAATAGATGTTGAATCAATTGTGAACATAGTGTTCGATGATGATTGTATCCACTAAGAGAATCTAAGTATCAGAAAAGAGAATTCATGTAGCAGCACAGACAAAGATCAAGTCAGTTTGCAAGAACAAGAACCAAGGCTATAGACAAGAAGGAAAATGTATTAATCAATCACTATAGGTGATATTCATATACTGTAAGATTTAATGGATCTATAATTAGAAATTATAGATTGCATACAGTCAGGTCATGCATATTGTACACATTCTAACAAGTGGGGTGCACTTAAGAAATCCTTTCAAGGAAGGTGGATTTAACAATCCTATTGTAAATCTCTTAATCGAGTGCACACTACATTAGTGATGCTAAAGCTCTTAATAGAGTAGATCCTAATAGGTCTCCACATTAATACTCCTAATAGTGTAGATCATCAGAAGTGATCAAATTGTAATCCTTAACTGACTCCCTTCCAATCTGCAAATAGTGAAGTTTTGTGGGTGCCATCCCCACCGTAGTTTTTACTTCTTAATAAGAGTTTTTTGCGATATCATATCTTTTGTTATGTGTCTATCACTTTCATGAATGTTTCTATGAATTTTATATACAACTATGTTTATGAATTAATACTACATGCATAAGAAAGAACATCAGATTTGGTCGGTAATACAATAAAGTTTGATTGCTAATGAAGTAAGGTGAAAAGTTTTAAAAGTTTTAGAGGTACTGATTCACCCCTCCCCTCTCAGTACTACTTCCCATTAATCCCAACAAAATCTTGTAAATTATCTTCACAAAGAACTCTTCAAAATGTACATAATGGGAACCAGTGAATATGTGATCCCAAAGATATGTCCACAACTAGATTGGAAGCAACTCTTCTTGTTTACCAACCTTTTATATTCTTAAGCCTTCGAGCCACATTCCTCTCTCTTGTCCATAGAACAAACACATGTGCATTAATAATGAATAATGTAGGAAATACCAATGATATTGATCATTTTTTATAGAATATAATCCCAAATCCAATATTCTTGAAACATAACCTACATAATTGTCTCTAAGGTTGTGGAACTGCACATCAAAAAATATCACCATGGGAAAAAATGACATGAAGTTTGGTGCTTCAGGACCAAGTACGTGCCCCATAGAGTAGTATGTAATTCCTAGGTATGGATGGAATAATGCTACATGGAAAGGTGGCCCATCTTTTATAGTTAATGGTATCATATTTCTCTTTACAGGCTGGCTCTACTTAAACTCTTGTTCATCTACATCTTCTTTTGGTTTAATTCTATGTAAAGGTAGCCTCCACTCCTAGTATGTGACGCTCAACCTCTCATATGAATTTTCAAGATCTTTAGGGTTTGTTTCATAATCATTCATGTCATCCAATCCAAATACCTCCATACAAATTTTTTTGATACATACACAAAGGGTTTTCCATTTAAATCACAGATGACCTTTAATTTTGGATTGCAATGTCTGGCTAATAATTTGAGAATTTCAAGACTTACAAATACTTTGGGTACAACTAGTCTTCCAAAATTTATACACCATGGATTGTAGTCTAGTTTTCTATAATTTATTTTTGCATAATAGAATATGAACAATTTATACCTACAGACACTGGTTTCTACATCTCCTACGTCTATGTATCTATCTAGAGACTAGGATCCTATTAGTGATGGGTTTGTCTGATCTAGCTCCCCTAGACCTAGAACCTAATCCTTCCATTTGGTCAGTCATATCTTATTGCAATTTTCTCTCTCCCATGTTTTTCTATTTTTTCTTACCCTTTTCATTATCGATTTTCTATTTCTTCCTTTTGGAACTAGTACTGGAACTCTCTATTTTGAGGTTTTGAAGAGAAATTGTAGAGAATTATGTAAAATTCACAACAAGGGAGAATTACTTGTATCATGTCGTACAAGCCAATTTTCCTTTGTCCACAACTACTCTCCTTTCATGGATTTCACTCAGCTTTTCCAGAATGCATTAAGGCAAGAAACAATTTACTCTGATCGTCAATTTGTATAAAATGGCTTGCGCAACAGATTGGTTATCAATTATGTTTCATCAATATTTTCCCCTTTTCAAATTTTGAAACATTTTATATGACACTTTCTCATATCGCTATAACCGTCTTTAAGCTACTCCAATAAATTCTTCCCATTAGCACCTTTTTATAACTTATCTATTCAATCAGTATATTCTGCATATAATTTTATTGATCAGTTATATCCTTTTATTATCCATCGACATAACTTTTCCAAGCATAACTCCTCTATTAAATGCTCTATTTTTTTTTAATTTCATAAATTTCATCATTATAGAAAAATGATGTTCCATCAATGCATCATAAGTTACTGTCATCTATCGGCATAGGTTACCCTGATGCTTCTTCATGTGCATAACTTATTCTATCAGAAAGGAATTTTTGGTGGCTTTTGATAGTGTAACCTATACCGATAGGTTTTTCTGGTATATCTCTCCTCGATATGATCTTTGTTATAATACTTTCATTATTCTCTCCAATCGACATGAAGTTTTTATATTCTTTCCAATGTAACTGGACTTATCGGTATAAGACATACTATCAGAAATGATTTTTTGTTAGCTATATTGATATAATTCATCGGTGAAACATATACTGATACAAAGTGTTATTTCATTCAAGTTAATTTTTGTTCATTTTCTCATCTATATAGTGAGATCCTACTATGTCGATCATATTTCCATCGGTGTGACATTATCATCTATTAAATTAGGCCATTTGTGCAATGTTCCATTAGTTAAGATCATTTGTTCCTTTTCTGATATGTTATAACCTGCACAAAGTATGATTGGGGTAACATAAAAGTTGTTTTTCTGATATGTTTTGCTTCTTGTAATTGAGACATATGACCATTAGAATAAATTTTCTTACAAAATTAATATTTCGATATAGGTAAACCATTTGGGCAAGGGAGGGCATATTAGTAAGGCTACTTTTCATAATGAAAATTTTAATAGAAAACTTCAGTAGCTTCAACAAAAGCTTTCGTCATGACTGACAAGGTTCACAAGAAAGGGTCTCATGATTCTTATATTTGGTCAATATTATGTCAATATGTTGAGGTTCCAAAAATGGCTCTCTCTAAGGATTAGGTATTTAACAAATACCTGCAAGAATTCAAATTAATCTACTGTACATGGATATAGCTTCTTTTAAGAAAATAAGTATTTCAAGAATTTTCCATGCACTAGAAATCTTGGTTGTCCTCCTGCAATATCCTGCAAGAAATAAGAATTTTCACCTACTTTTCCAAAAATCACATAAGTTCAACTTGAAAGGGCTTAAAAATTCCCATGTTTCCCCTTATCATAATTTTTTGCATTCCACATGATTACCCATTCATAGCTACACCCTTAATGTGCTTGCATAAGCCTAACTAGGACTCTTATTGTTTCTATCCTTCAAAAGATCCTACCCTCTCTTATAGGATATTTCAAGCCCTTTCTTAGCTATCCTAGGACTTCTCCAAGACCAATCTATGAGTTGGTAACTTTTGTGCTTCACTTTGGGGTATCTATCAACAAGGTTCACTTCACTTCTTTACTCCTTCTTGGAAGACTCCAAGTTCATTTTCAATTTATCTCCATCACAAGTGTTGCAGTGGGTGTAATCCACATTTAGGAAGATTATTTATGTCCATATGATCCCATTTGGAGAGGGCATCATGATTTTCCAAAATGATCTCAAGACAATCAATGAATTTTGTCTTTTAGGCCTAATAGGTCAATTAGCCCTAATCAACTAGTTTTTCTCACTTCTCTCTCAAATTTCCCAAATAACCCCCAAAAAAAACTAGATATTATGACACCATTTTCCAAGAAATTAAATATTTTGTAGGTATTATGGTTCTAGGGTCTCTGTACAGTGGATTCCTAGAATTAAGGGCTAATATGGCTAATATGGCTATTCTGGTGCAGTCTGATGATTTCTACGTAGAAATGTATCTTACTGGATTGGTCAATTCCTAATATTGCTAGGATGTATCTATATAACTTATTTTATTATTAAACCATTCTTGGTTCCATTCTCCCAATCATTCCCCTATAATCAAACACCATTAAATCTCTGGCAAACACCTAACCGAGTGAATAGGACTACCCTAGGGCTTGCCATTAAAAAAAGACCCCTTTCTCTTCTGGAATCCTAAAATCATATTCACACTATATAGAAGCTCCCCTACCATATTCATCTAGACCATGATCATATGCATGGTTTGATTCTATGGGGGATCCATTTTTCTCAAATCTTCCCTGTCAACAACAACAACTGTGCAACCTAGAAAACAATTTACAAGACTAATCAAATGAACTCATAGAAACTTCAAATATAAACAAAAGATAATTAAAACTATCCCTAATATACTAATGCAACACAAGATCTTTCTATTCAATCCATCTACTAACTCTAACTCACAACAATAGGTGACTGTGAACAAAAATCAGTAAACAGAGCTTTCTTAGCAAATTCAAATCTTACATCATATCCTCTCTCCTCGGGAAATGCGATTCTTCATGTATAAATATAATTTTATCATGATTATAGGCAGTTACACCAACTACCCATCATCACACAAAGGAATCCAATATTGCAATTGTTGTCATGCAACATTTTGACAACTTTTTTAATTTTTAAATCTAACTTAATTGCATGACCTCTTACCTATCAAAAATGATGTAGAAACAACATAGAGGAAATATTAGGCCCAAAACTAAGACTTACTAATCCTTCTAGTCTTTTAGAACCCAAATTCCCAATTTGGCTAACTTAACCACTAAACATACTCAAAACATAAAACCACAAAGTTGGATTGATCCTAGTCAAATCGACCTAGGTAGAAACTTGCAAGACCTTCTAAGGCCTAAAAATAAATGATAATGAATTGGCTAAGGTTGGTACAAGCCACATAAAAAATTGGAACTAGGGATTAGCCTAGGTGGTCCTGCACCATTCTCCCCAAATAAAATATTTCAATCCATCCTTGGATTGAGTAAGTTGGAATGAATTCCCAACTTCTTAAACTCTGTCTCCTTGATCCAAGTGGCCTTTACATCTCCTTGGCCATTCCATTTGATCAGATGTTCATAATAATTCCTTTGTGTAGTCTTCTTGTATCCCCTTGAATCAAGTATCTTCTCTCCCTTCTTGGGTTGTGTAGGGGTTAAATTTAGGTCCTCCACCTCTTGTATAACCTCAGTTAGGCTCTTGTCTAGATCTAGAGTAGGCCCCTTATAGAGGACCAGATGTGCAATATTGAAGACTGGAGACAAACCAATATCCTCAGGGAGCTCAACCTTGTATGCATTATTTCCATATTTGGCTAGAATAGTACATGGCCCTAATCTCCTCATCTGCAACTTGTTTGGCACTCCCTTCTATAGTCTTTCCTTTTTTAAATAGACCATAACAAGATCCCCCACCTAGAATTGTACTTCCTTCTTCCTTTCATCCACCTTTTGCTTTATCTTTGCAGTGTTCTCTGTTAAAGTTTTTCTAATTTTTTCATGCACCTCTTTCATGGAGTGTGCAAAGTCTTCTGCATAACCTCTTCCCTTGGCTCCATATTTGAACTCTCTAAGTTCAAATATCCCTCTAGGGTGTAGTCCATAGACAATTTCAAAGGGACTCTTTCCAGTTGTTCTGTTAATAATATCATTATATGCATATTTTGTTTGTCCTAAGAGTTGGTCCCAATATTGACTATACTCCTTAGTTATAAACCTCAATAGGTTCCCTAGGCTTGTATTAACCACCTCAGTTTGACCATCTATCTAAGGGTGATATGAAGACCCAACGGACAGATTGGTTCCCAATTTTTTCCACAATGTCTTCCAAAAGTAACTCATGAATTTTGTGTCTCTATCTGAGACTATACTTAAGGGTAACCCATATATTCTCATCACTTCCTTGAATAATAGGTGTGCAATATGAAAAGTATCATGAACTGTCTTGCATGGGACAAAATGTGTCGTATTACTAAATCTTTCTACTATGACATAGATACTATTGAATCCTTGTTTTGTCTTTGGCAATCCTACAACAAAACCCATGCTTAAAAATTCCCAAGGTCTACTTGGAATGGGGAGAGGTTGATAAAGGCCTGCATTGGAGGATGTGCCCTTAGCTGTCTAACAAACTACACAAAACTCCACATACTTCCTAATATCCAAATTTATTTTAGGCCAAAATTAGAAACTCTGCAATAACTCTTGTGTCTTATTGACTCCAAAGTGACCACTAAGTGCACCATTTTGTTTTTCTTGAATCACATTTTCCCTAATTGATCCTCTAGGGACACATAACTAACTTCATTTAAACAATAAATCACTTTGCATTGTATATTCAGAAAATTCACCATGGAAATGATTTTTATGCTCTTTACATACTTTTTATATCTCTGCAAAGTCTCTATCCTTTGCATACAAGTCTTTGAAACTCTCAATGCACATACTCTATAGTTGTACTTCTTGTACTGTCAGAAGTATCCTACTAAGTGCATCAGCCACTTTGTTCTACAATCCTTTCTAATGCTTGATGTTGAAGGTGTAAGCCTGCAACTACTCCACCCATTTCATGTGCTTGTGATTGAGCTTGTCTGGGGAGTCCAAAAATCTAAGTGCTTGGTTGTCTAAATACAAAAAAATTTCCTTGGGAAGAAGATAGTGCCTCCATTTCCTTAGTGCTTGGACTAGAGAATACATCTCTAAGTCATAGGAAGAGTAATTCCTCTTTGCATCACTGAGCTTCTCACTGTGAAAATCTACTGGTCTCCCTTCTTGGCCTAAAACTGCCCCAATAGCAACATTGCTAGCATCACACTCAATTGTGAAATGTTTCTCAAAACTTGGTAATGTTAAGAGGGGTTGAGTGGAAATCTTCTTCTTCAAAATATCAAATCCCTGGTTAGATTTATCGTTCCATACAAACTTAATTTTCATCCCACCTTTTATGGTGTCTAGCATAGGAGCACAAATAGAACTAAACTGCTTAATGAATTTCCTACAATATTGAGCTAAACCATGAAAGCTTCTCACCTCTATTGTAGTTTTGGAGGTAGGCCAATTGATGATGGCTTCTACCCTACTTGGATCCATCTTAAGGTTTCCATGAGACAACACAAAACCAAGATAAGGTTTCACATCCATCTGATATACCTTAAAGTATTTATGTGCAACATAAGAAAGAAATATCCTCACAGCTTCCAACCTAGCAACAAGAGAAAATGTCTCTTCAAAGTATATGCCTTCTTGTTGTGAGTACCATTTACAAACCAATCTACTCTTATTTCTTACCACTATTCCTTCCTCATCCATTTTTTTTTTGAAAACCTATTTAGTTCCTATCACATTCCTTTTTTTAGGCCTTGGAACCAATTCCCAAGTGTTGTTTTTCTTTATCTATTCTAATTCTTCCTACATATATTTAGTCTAAGGTTCATCTCTACATGCTTCGTGAGTAGTTTTCAGTTCAACTTGAGAAATTAAACAAATTTCATCTCTTACTTTTGATCTAGTCATCATTCCTCTATTTTCATCACCAATGATTTGATCTTCATGGTGGTTCTTCTTAACATACCTTGGAGTCTTAGGAGTTTTAGTAAGATTATTTGATTCATCTTTGATCTCATTATCAATTTCCAAAGGTTCTTCAGGATTTGTAGTGACCTCCTTAATCTATGCAATCTGACCAGAGTCATAGATTCTCTCTTGAATTTGAAACCTTTCATCTATCATCACATTAGTGCTTTCAATCAACTTCCTCAATCTCATATTGAAACATTTATAGGATTTTATCTTAGTAGAATAACCAAGGAAGATACCTTCATCACTTCTATTGGTTGTATTTCTAGATTTGTAGTCTACCCAGTAAAATTTTGAAGTTCCCAGTCATTTCTATGCTCAAGGGTTGAAAGTCATGTCTAAAAATTGCTTAAATAGCTTGGAAATTGGTGTTTAAACCATAAACCTAGTGAAAAATGTCAAAAACCCTAAGTCCTAGGTTTGTCTCTGTTCGAAAATGGTAAAAACCCCTAAAATCTCAATCATGTTGCTATTTTGAAGTTACTTTTTTGTAACTTAAGTTCTGAGAAATTATCATGTGCTTTTAAGTTAGATGCTTAGTCTCGTTAAGTCAAGAGAATATTCCATTCTGTCCTAAGACTTAGAGAAAGGCCTTTGTCATGTTATCTCCTCATAAAAATAATATACCTCAAAGGATATGGAGACTTAACGTAAACTTTCCATCTCAAAGTAAGATCCAATGGTGGTCGGGTGGTCTCGTGATTAATTCTATAGTTTGAAAATCATCTAGCAACACTGAGTTTCTATAGTCTCAAGGTCTCCTGATCAAACCAGAGTTAGGTGCAAGTTTTAGTATTAGTGTTTTCACCTAGTCACGAAAGAAATCATGGGTTAAGATTAGAATCAAGAGATTTGGCAACAACCATTAGATGGAAAGAGATCCAACGACATTCGCGAGGTCATTGTAAGAGTTTGAAAAGTCAAAAGTGATCTAGCAATCATGAGACAAAGGAATAGATGAGACACATGTTATTTAGTCACATTGGCTCTAATAAAAATTTAAAATGAGAAGTACACCTGGAGACTTGGAGATAGCAGTCGCAAAGTCTTGTGAAAAATTAGGGTTTGATTTGAAGATCTGGAGACTTGGTGCCAAGTGTTAGATGTAGAAAAAAGGAAGATCAACGGTAGTTGGGTTATCTCCAGATGAAAATAATATAGGTAAAATTATAAAATGATTAATAGATAAATGTATTTGTTGCGTGGTCTCCAATTAAAACATGAGTCAAAAGGTTTGTTCAGTTAGTAGATAGCTTAGTCGTGGTGTCTCTGAAAGAATATGGGTTAAGTAAAAACATTCAGAGACAAGGCAAAAACCGTTGATCAGAAGGAAGATCCAATGGCATTCGCTAAGTCTCTATATGAAACCCCAGTTAGAGTAAACATTTATGGACAAGGAGATTACACAGTCGCGAGGTCACTAGAAGCAGAACCAGAGTTAAAGTAAAGACTTTTTCTTGGCGCTAGGATGTACAGTTGCCAGCCAATAGAAATTTAGTGATTTATGACAAGTGTATTAAAGTGTATCTAAGTTGTATGAGAGATGGCCAATCAGATCGAATTGGATCCTTTTTTGAATATAATATATTTTTTTATCAGAAATCACTCAATCATATTTGATTTTGTGTCACTTTTAGAGGCTATGACTAGAAGAAACATTGATTTTATAGCATGAGAAATTGAATCCAGAAGTGATTGGATCAAAATTATGTGAATAATGCATTAATGCTTCAGAGATAAATAGGGGTAACCGTTAATCATTGATTCTTATGAAGAGATTATTTTTTTTAGAGTGAGAATTTGCTAAGTTATCAGTGTTTCCATAAAATAGAGTTTCTTTAGATTTACAGAGTAAAAGAAGCCAGTTTTCAGTCTAGAATTTGGGGATTCAAGTGGTTATCAGTGCTCCTGAATAGATTGGGTGATTAACAGTTTGAATTGTGTGATTTGGAGGATAGATTTGTCTCAATATTGGTGAGATAAATTGAAATAGAACAAGTGGACAAGATGAGCCAAGCCATGAGTGTAGATTTTACCAGTGGAAGAAGTGGTGAAGCCGATGATGACATAAAAGGGAAGCGCAATTATTCTGAAGAGTTCATCTCTCTTTTGCCTGGATCAAGCCAAAATAGAAAGGTAAATGCTGACACTCTCATAGATTATTTACACTTCATTAGGGATGCTAAAACTCTAGGCTCATTTGGTTATTCCCTTTTCAATTACTTTTATAATAATAGTGATGAAGTTGTGCCCATTTTGAACCCATGGACCTATGGACTAGCCAAATTAATAGTCCTTGACTTCTTTTTAGATGCTTATTTTATCTTAAAAATGGCCAGTAGGCATGATACCCTAACTAAAACTATAAAATGGGATGATGGGAAAGCCCTAGTAACCCTAGACAGGAACTCATTTATGAAAGCACTCAATGTATACCATCCAATGGCCACAGAGATAAATTTGAAGAGTTTAGAGAATAGGTATATAAGAGAGTCTAGCATTGCTTCCAAATTTATCCAGGAAAATCATGTTCCAAGAAAAATGACGAATTACATAGCACCCATCCCAAGGACTACCCCATACTACTACAAAGACCTCAACTTATACATGAAGTATATCTCCTATGCATTGTGCAGAGTGTTAGGAAAGGATGGGGGACCTAAGAGAATCATCTCAGACATCCTTATGATGGTCCTAGATATGAAGAGTCCTCATACTAGTACCGATTATGATTATATTCAGTATATGATTGATCAAATGCATCAATGATTTATGGATATCCAGAAAAAGAAAGACAACCCCAGATTCTTGCATTATTCCATTTTAATGCATTTGATTTTATACTACAATTTTACTATCATGATCTGCCAGTATTTGAGGCCTCAGAGATTTCATCAAAACCAGGGCAACCCCATTTAGTTTTGGTTGAGAGTGTGGAACTACACCTCAAGGGAACAAGAATTTTTTGCATTTGAAAATTGGATAGTATATCCAATACTTAAATGTCTAGGAGTAAATAAGACAAGGCTACCATTGAAGGTGTTGCAACTACTAAGGCCATGTCTGTATGTTGATAAGTGGCCAGGAGATCACAACTGGGGTGACTTCTATTATGAGAATAATTTTACATTGATCAGGGTGTATGGTTGCACTCACCCACCCCATGTTCTACCATTCCCTGTGCCACAAAGTATTGTAGCAATGGAATTTTTTAGACAGCTAATTTTGACAGACAAGGAGCACCTGGTGGTGCAAGAGTACACCTAGGCTAACCTCCATGTTTTTATCATTTTTGGCTTGTAATTGACATTGTCCAAGTCAAGATACTTAGGTTGTTTCTAGACCTTAGAAGTTCATGTCAATGTGGGCTAGGTGAGTTAGTCATTAGGACTAAGGTCACAACAATAGCCATTGTTAGTAGTTTTTCAATTACTTAGGCTTAGTTGCTAAATGTTGGATTTGAGTCATGAATCTGTCCTAAACACATAAATGAGGACATAGAGATGCCTTGAGGCCTTTAATGATCTTGGATACTCTAAATAAAGAGGTTAGAGGTCCTAAAACTTAGGGAGAAGGCATAATGGCAAAGATGCCAAAAGTTGCTAAAATGTTACTATGACAACATTTGCAATTATTGTAAATGTTGCATGCAACTTTGTTATCTTTGGACCCCCTTATGAATAGGAGTGGGGAATTGACCAACAAGGCCTAGATCATGGAGATGGCATCTAATGTTACCTAAGGACTTGAATCTAAGGGGTAGTCACTAATTGTAACAAGCTGGAAGAGAGCAATACAGTCTGCAATTCTGGTTTTTTGAGAATCCTATGTTTTTCATTGTGACAGTGCCATTTTATGGATTGAAAGCTTTGAATTAATGGTTTCTTTATGTTCTTAGGATATTTACAAGAATTCTTTATTCATTAATTTAGTTTTTCTGAGGTAGTATACGGTCTTAGTTAAATTGATTTCAGTTTAGTAGACTCACTGGTCCTGTCGTGACCAGTCAGTCAAGTTATGGCTCCCCCATGAAATATAGCCATGGGAAACACCTAAGGATGGATGGAAATGTTAGGGGAGTCAGTAGTGTACATATTTTTAGGATTAGGAGTCTTAGAAAGATGGAGAGCTATTTTTACTACTAAGCCATAGGCGAGCTGACAGTGCCCGGTTAGTGGTTTAGGATAGAAGAATTGACATGTTTCATACAGGGGAAGAAAGTATTGTATGGAATAAGTATAGTTTTAGTTAGGTTTTAGGCTTATCCTAACATATTGTTGATGATATGTAACTGATTGAATGTTTGATAATGTTAAGTTGAAGATGATGCAAAACATTAAACGAGTTAGTGGTTTGTATTGTCATTGATGTCAACTTGATATCATCTGTACGGTCATATAAATAATGAAAAAGAATTCAGAGAATCAATGGAACAGAGGTTATGCTTTCAGAAATACATAAAGTTCAAGTACACACTAAGTGACAGACAACATCGACGAAGTGCACACCATCGGTAAGGGAACAGAAAAAGTCACAGTGATGCCCGACGAGCAGAAGATAGTGTTTCCCGACGAAGCAAAAACACAGGATGCCCGATGAGATGAAAATAGTGTTTCTCAATGAGAAAGATCCAATGATGCCCAACGGATGGAGATCCTGAAGCTAATTGAAGTTACACCGACGTAACTGGCAGTTGTCACCAGCGACGAATTGCAAGATTGACTGACAGAACAAAGAGATCAGAAAATGACAAAATATCTAGCTGGAAGAGCTTAAGGATAGACTTAACTGATTGTTTTATTTGTTTTATTCAACCACCATTAAGAAATTGATTTATACAGTTGGAAAGAAGATAACTACGAGATAAATTAGGAGTTAAAGCTATAAATCAAATTGGCTAGATTGTTTTTTTTTGTCAAGAATCAAGAATCAAGAATCAGAAATAAAGGAATATTGTGTTTATATAAGAGAAAAGCATAATTCATTTCTATAAGAAATCAGATACATGGGGGAGTGAATTGAAAGAAGATGCTGAAGAGAAACTGGTGAAGGATAAACTTCATACATTCCTGATCAATCAAGTTAAGGGAGAGCTAAAGAATTCTGCAGACACTGACGAACAGTGAAGCACAGCATCACAGAGCAGAAAGTGTGAAGCACAAAGGAATTGAATTGATACATTGATCAAAGAGGTATTGTACATAAATAGATCTGAATATCTGCAATTCAAATTTGCATTAGAAATAGGTCATTGTGTTTCAGTTTAACCATTGAAGCATTAAGTCTCTTAACAGAGCATGACTTAATAATCTTCTATAATTGAGGTATATCCTAATAGATTACCAAAAAGGTTGATTCATGATAGTAGCATCGGTCTCACCTAAAGCCTATTGACAGTCTAAGAAGGAGGCTGATTCAAGGATGGTAGTAAGATTAGCATAAAGCCTATTGACAGTCTAAAGGCTAATTCAAGGATGGTAGTGTAGATGCTAGATACTAAGTGATAATTTATGTATAAAAATCCTCTAACAAGGTCGCACTTAACAGTGTGTTTGTAACCTTTAATAGGGTTGGCTCCTAATAGGGCTCACTTCATAAGAGTGAAAATTTGGGGTATCGGCCCCAGTGGTTTTTTCTCTTAACAGGGTTTCCATGTTAAAATCCATGTGTTATATGTGTATGGTTTATTACTTTATTGTTTTACATTTCACATATGCATTTTTGGATTGATTGGTATACTCTACATATTTACTAAGCTTTGGTAAATAAGTTTTACTACTTATCAGTAATTAGGGAGAATAAGGACAGACAAGGTAAACTGACAGACAGTTGATTATTTCAAGTATTTCAAAAGCATACATCTTGTAGGGACTTAATAATATGAGGTGTATTGATTGGTGGATTAAAGTTTGAAGGATAAATTTTTGAGGTCACTTATTCACCCCCCCTCTCAGTTATTACTAACAATTGGTATCAGAGCTTGTGTGCTTAGAAGAAAGGTTTCAAGACCTAAGTAAAGATCACAAGATGAACAGACGAGATGTGCCCAAGTTAAACAAAGACAAATTTTCTTCATGGAAAAGAAAAATAAAACTCCACTTATCAGGTATTGGCAATGATATTACTCAATAATTAGATACTAAATATGTGTTGCCTATAGGACCATTGATGGTAGATCAATTGAGAGTAAAGAAAGAACATAACTACATGGTTATAGAGCTTTCTTCCTTACTCTCTGATGCTGAATTTGAGGATGTCAAAGATTGAAAAAATGCAAAAACAATGTGGGATGAGCTAAAAATTGTACATGGAGGTGATACAAATGTTCTGAGAGCCAAGGCAAAAATCCTTAGAGGAAAGTTTGATGATCTCAGAATGAAAGAAGGTGAAAACATCACTCAGTACAGCACAAGAATAAAAGAAGTAGTCAATGCTATATGAGGTGTTGGAGGTACACTTGAAGAGGAGACAGTGGTAAGTAAAATCTTAAGAACCTTATTGCATGTATATGCTATTAGAGTCTCTATTATTCAAGAAATGAGAGTAGTGGAAAACAATACAGTCACTCTTGATAGCCTGATTAGTAGACTAATCTCATCTGAGATGAATAATTTTGATAATAGTGTCTTACCAAGTTTAGAGTCTACATTTAAATCTTCTATGAGAATAAGAAAATCTAGTCAGAGACACTCATCTAGAAGAGCCAGTGAAAGCGAAAGTGAAGAAGAAGATCTATATGAAATAGAAGCACTCATGGCGAGAAGAATGCAAAGAGGCAAAGGTAAATACAAAGGCAAGTTACCACTTGTATGTTTCAATTGTAAAGAGATTGGACACTTTGCTGCAAGATGTCCTAACAAAGAAAAGATGACAGAAGTGATAACAGATCTTTTGAGAAGAAATCTGGTAGAGGTGATAACAAAGATTACAAAGGTTACCAACGATCAGAAAGAAATGATACCCGAGATTACAAGGACAAAGGAAAGAAGGCTAGCTATCTAGCTTCTTGCAAAGATGAAGATACTGACACTGAACCGAATGATGATATCAAGATAGTATTTGTAGTTGTGAAGGATGATTCAGATGAAGATGAAAGGTATGAAGAAACTGCACTCATATCTAAGATTAGTAAGAATGATATCTAGATTATAGATAGTGGCTGCACTCACCATATGACTAGTGAAAAAGAAAATTTTAATAATTTTAAATACTATAAAGGTGGTACAGTAAGAATGGGAAATGATACACCTTATCAAATTGAAGGTATTGGAACAGTAATGCTGAAAAACCTGATTAAATGTGAAAATGCTTATTGGGTAAAAGGATTGAATTATAATCTATTGAGTGTTTCTCAGCTGAATAATTTAGGTCACAGAGTAGCATTTGAGAACAAGAAGGAAAAGATCTTCAATGAATCAGGAATATTGATTGGTACCGGTGAACAGACCAAAGATAACTTATTCTATCTGAATGATACTAACCCCACTTGCCTGATAACTAGGAATGAAGACATGTGGATGTGGCACAAAAGACTGTGTCATGTGAATTTTGACAACATGATGAAAATAAGAAGGAAAAGAAGTGTAAGAGGCTTACCGAGGATGACAAAGCCAGACAACATCATGTGCAAAAATTGTCAAAAAGGTAAAATGACAAAGTCTAGTTTCAAAAGTAAAACCCATACATCTGATGACATTCTAGAATTAGTCCATACTGATTTATGTGGA
>MU223892.1:2023291-2042239 GCA_018584345.1 Thuja plicata
ATTTCATATTGTATTAGAAATAGTATAGTGTGATAATATAGTATGTTTCCATCAATGCCAAAGGGAGAGATTGATGACATGTAACTGATTGAATGTTTGATAATGTTAATTTGAAGATGATGCAAAACATTAAATGAGTTAGTGGTTTGTATTGTCATTGATGTCAACTTGATATCATCTATACAGTCAAATAAATAATGCCAAAGACTTCAAAGAATCAATGGAATAGAGGTTATGCTTTCAACACTACATAAAATTCAAGTACTCACTAAGTGACAGACAACACCGACGAAGTGCACACCATCGGTAAAGGCATAGAAAAAGTCACAGTGATGCCCAACGAATACTAGAAGACAATGTTGCTTGATGAAGTAGAATCACAGGATGCCCGATGAGATGAAAATAGTGTTGCCTGATGAGAAATATCCAATGATGCTTGATGGATGGAGATCCCAAAGCTAACTAAAGTTACACCGATGAAACTGGTAGTTGTCACTGGTGATGAACTGCAAGATTGACCAATAGAACAGAGAGATCAGAAAATGACACAATATCTAGCTGACAGATCTTAAGGACAGACTTAACTGATTGTTTTATTTGTTTTATTCAACCACAGTTACGCAATTGATTTATGCAGTTGGAAAGAAGATATCTACGAGATAAATTAGGAGTTAAAGTCGTAAATCAAATTGGTTGGATTGCTTTTTTCGCCAAGAATCAAGAATCAAGAATTAGAAATAAAGGAATATCATGTATATATAAGAGAAAAGCATAATTCATTTCCATAAGAAATAAGATACACAGGGGAGTGAATTGAAAGAAGATGCTGAAGAGAAACTAGTGAAGGATAAACTTCATACATTCCTAATCAATCAAGCTAAGGGAGAGCTAAAGAATTCTATAGACACTAACGAATAGTGAAGCACAACATCACAGAGCAGAAAGTGTGAAGTACAAAGGAATTGAATTGATACATTGATCAGAGAGGTATTGTACATAAATAGATATGAATATCTATAATTCAAAGTTGCATTATAAATAGGTCATTGTGTTTCAGTTTAACCATTGAAGCATTAAGTCTCTTAACAGAGTAGGACTTAACTGTCTTCTATAATTGAGGTATATCCTAACAGATTACCAAAATGGTTGATTCGTGATAGTAGCATCAGTCTTACCTAAAGCCTATTGATAGTCAAAGAAGGAGGTTGATTCAAGGATGGTAGTAAGATTAGCATAAAGCCTATTGACAGTCTAAAGGTTGATTCAAGGATGGTAGTGTAGATGCCAGATACTAAGTGACAATCTATGTATAGAAATCCTCTAACAAGGTCACACTTAACAGTGTGTTTATAGCCTTTAACAGGGTTGGCTCCTAACAGGTCTCACTTCAGAAGAGTGAAAATTTGGGGTACTAGTCCAAGTGGTTTTTTCCCTTAACAGGGTTTCCATGTTAAAATCCATGTGTTATATGTGTATGGTTTATTACTTTATTGTTTTACATTTCACATATGCATTTAAGGATTGATTGGTATACTCTACATATTTACTGAGCTTCGGTAAATAATTTTTACTACTTATCGGTAATCAAGGAGAATACAAATAGACAAGGTAAACCGATAGACAGTTAATTATTTCAAGTATTTCAAAAGCATACATCTTGTGGGGACTTAATAATCTAAGGTGTATTGATTGGTGGATTAAAGTTTGAAGGATAAATTTTTGAGGCCACTGATTCACCCACCCCCCTCTCAGTTATTACTAACAACTATGATGGTAGAGTTCATACCAATCATGGAGACCAAGTTTTAAGCAAGTTTTCAACTAAATTGTAGACACTCCTAGAAATTAGGCCTATTAGCCCTATTATACCTAGATTGTAGGAACCCTATGTACGGATGACTTAGGGAACTAAAACTTTCAAAATATCTTGTAAAAGGATAAAGGGTGTCTGGATATGGGCTTAAATTTTCATGTTCTTTGGAAAAGTTTTACAAGAAATAGAAAAAGATCACTGTGAAAGGCTACAAGGCAACAAGCCCTATTAGGTCTCTTTGAGACTAAAGTTGGAACTCGATTGCAAAGAGTTAAGAAATCATCCAAAATGGAGTCAAATGGGATTAGATGGACTGTCTACATGATGATGGACACCCCTGCAATGATTCATGGATGTTAGAGTGGAGTTGATACTTAGATCCTTCTAAGTGTAGGAGAGGAAGTGAAGTAACTACTAGGGTGTTAGTCTTTCAAAGGTGAAGCACAAGTGTGAGACTCTTGGAAAAGAGTAGGATTAGGACTTAGTTAATCACCTAAGCCTAATAAGGACCTAGAGGAGATTAGGATTCTTGAAGTAGGTAAAGAATATTTTATTTGGTAATTGTGTAAGCAAGCCATTGGAACACTTACATCACTTGGCTCCTCACAGGAAGGGTACATTTACCCCAAGACAATTTAGGATCTGCAATTTTACAATTGGAAAAATGGCATTAGATCCTGTAAACAATTGGATGAGCCACTACAAAATGAATGTAGCCCTCTACAGATACATTGATACAGAAGGATTCATTCTGAGTGCCAAGAAGCTATTGACAGCCACCATTCCTTACACAAAATATCATGAGGAATACATGGAAGAAGACCTCATAAGAAATATACTAGAAGATGAGGAGGTTGATAGAAGAGCTAAAAAGTTTAATGAATTGATGGACTTAGAGAGACAAGTAAAGAGGAAGGAATTTATTTTGGGGGTTTCTTCCTAGATTTTCCATACTTGAAAAGGCTTGATGACATGATTAAGTCCCATACTTTGTTATGAAATCAATTTGAATATGCGCTGGTAGTGCCAGAGAAGAGCCACAAAGTGTTAGAATGAATTTAGAATAACTAAGAGGGGAGGGGTGAATCAGTTATCCTTAGGTCTAGATGTAGTAAATAAAAACTTTCTATACTTCAGATCTACTCGACAGCAGTAGCATAAATCAACAACTTTAATTATGCAGTTTACTGTCAATTGAAATTAGCTTGTAGTAAAAAAACAGTAAACTAAACCATAAGCATTTACACAAGTTGACACAAGTATTTAACGTGGAAACCCAATATGGGAAAAACCACCAGTAACATGCTACCAAGTTTTCACTCTTTTGAAGTGATGCCCTGTGAGGAGCCAACCCTGTTAAAGGTTACAATAACACACTGCTAGGTGTGACCTGGTTAAAGGATTTAATCACCCTGTCAGGAGTGACCTTATTAGAGGACTTAGAACCTTCCAATCTGAATGTCACCTTGTTAGAGGATTTATACAAATGACTATTAAGTCAACCTTGTTAAAGGATTTAACTGATACAATGGTAAGAAAGTAATCAGCAATTTGTGATCTGGTACATACAACTTACTTTGCAATTCAGATCTAATTACATCTCTGATGTTAACTTACTGGATAGCCTGCATTGTCATTTCAATCTTCTGATTTGCTTGGAAATCTGTCAAGCAATCACACATGCAACACTCTGCTTCTATCTTTTGCCTTCTCTGCTAGATCATGCTAAACAGTAAATCAACTATGCAAACTTCTTGCATACACATCCACACTTCACATTCAACAGCACACTACAGCACACCAAATGAATAACCCCCTGAGGTTAT
Source organism: Thuja plicata (assembly GCA_018584345.1). NCBI lineage: Eukaryota > Viridiplantae > Streptophyta > Pinopsida > Cupressales > Cupressaceae > Thuja > Thuja plicata. The sequence goes on from MU223892.1 coordinate 2,026,931, forward strand.
CATATACCTCTCTGTCTAGGTCAGATATATCTTTTGCCACTTAAACAAGATTGTAGATCTTAGGTTAGGTCAGATCCAACGACCACATTATTCACAAATGGCCCAAAGCCATAAAACTAAAATCAGCTTTTAGATCTATCAAATTTTTTATTTTCATTTCCATGTACCAAAGGTAAGCTAAAATTGTTACTTGCATCAGCATGATAATAAAATGCTGCCCTGAATGTTCATCATATCATATAAAAAATAATCATCATGTTTACTATCATTAAATGCTTGGAAATCACCAAAGTACTGAGCATGTTGATAATTATGTAACAAAAAATTGTCACACTCTTTACCATCACTGACAAGCTGAAGAGAAAAATATTCCATCTCCTTTCCATGGCTGGAAACATCAGACGCATTATCTATACTAATTTGCATCAAAGAATGAATCTCATTTATAACAGTAGATTGTAAACTAGAGTAGAACATATCTAAATAAAACTTTGACTACATATCACCTTGCTGATCACAACTTCTATCAGCATCTTTTAAACATAAGAATGTATCATCAAACAATGGCCCATTAATCACTTCTGAATCTGGGAAAATACATTCAGATTTATCACTTTTTTCAGCATCATGATGCTCATAAGAATCCATGACACTAAATTTGTCAAAATCTAAATCCATACCAACATATGAATTAGCATACTATCATATATGACATTATCAAATTCCTTATATTCATATGCAGTATCATCTCGAGAAGCATCCAATCCAAGCATAGGAAAAGAATCAAAACCACATGTATCATACTTCACGCCCTCACTAATATCATCGTTATCAAAACATATATTCATTGGGCATTAAATTCTAAAGTTTACATTAGGTGCATACCTCTGAAATTCAGTAGCCAAGAGTTCTAAAATTCTCTCACTGCTCAGGAGACATTGGACTTCATGTTCATTTTCTTTGGATTCTCCCTTAATGCTGCAAATATCTTTCCCATCAGAATCAAGGATTAGAACCTCTTAACTCATGTCATTGTGTACAAAGGATTTATCACAACAACTTTTATTTGCATCATAAGCATCCTCTGACTATTCACAAAAATCTTACATGACATACTGATTATAAACTTCATTAGTTTGGCTACAAAGATCTTGAAGATTGAGATCATTAACATTATTATCAATATTCCTCAAATCTGAAATCTCAGTAACTTCATTGTCATTCATATCATAACAACCATTAATGCTTTTACCTTCCTTAAACTGAAAAGATAAATCTGCACTATTATGCTGAGAAGAAGAAAAGTCTATAGTCTTAACTGAAACATTTTCAACTACAGATTCATCTTCACTATCTTGATATTTATTGATTCCATCATTAGCATAACTATAGTCACTATCAATAGCATGATTAGATTCAACATTATTAGCAAAATTAGATTCAGATTTTCATTCAAATCTATCCATTTGATAGCACGCCTAATACCTTCTTCTCTAAAAGATGAAGACCAACTGACTGATTCAGGAACACAAAGCTCTAGAAAAAAAATCAATACACACTGGTCCTTCAAATTCAACATCCATTGGAATCTCATGAAAGGCATTAAAAAACCTTTTATAAAACATATACATTGATTCTTCATTTCTTTCTCCTATCAGCGTTCTTAAAATCAATATGTCTTCCTTTTGAAGGATTTTCTTTAACAATGCATTTTCCCTATTAATTTCTTCAAGATCTGCCATATTGTTTACATGTCTAGGAAACACATCTAGATCCATTAAACTTGGAATATCTATTGAACCATTCAATTAGAGATACATCTCATTTTGTCACAAAAATTCTATCCAACTATGCAATCACTGATTTCTCATAACAACAACATACTTCTCATTCTGATAAATGGAACTTAAATCAAGAAGTATGACAAACTTCACAACTTTTTTCCTCTCTTCAGTGACTTATTCACCCGATAAGGAACTTTTATTTCACATAAAAACATGATGATTACCTTGGAATAAAATTGCATCTACTGCTCATTTCTCTTTGACTGGAAATTTGGCAGAGCCCTCTTTCTAGCTTAATCGGGTTCTTTTCAATGTAGAGTCGTCACCTCCTTGCAAAGGAAAATTTCAAATAGAAAAACCATTTGACACATATATTTTATTTTTGGGTTTTCTCCAACTAGGAAAGCCGCACAATCTTTTTATAATCACTGCAATAAGATCACTTCCAAGGTATCCTTCCACAAATCTGAAACAACTTCCAAATTCTATTACTTGACTCTTTCTCTCAACCAAATTCTGGGGTTAACACAACAAAGGAAGGAAAAAATGCTCCTACACTCACTGACCATTCTACTTCAGCAATCCCCAGTAGAGTCGTCACTCTATTAGTGCGACTTGGATGGGCTAACTTGAAACTAGATTGAAATATTTGGAAATTAGAAAACTAGAGATTCTAGGATAAATTCAACAAGATTATTTCATCTCTTAATTCCCTAGTAGATTCGCCATTTTTTAGCGATTTTCCCTGATCTTATCAAGGAAAAGGCTAATTAACGAGGATCAAACAATCCTCCTTTACTTCAAGCTCAAAGGCTCAAGCGGGTGCACCTATTGGATTCACTTCATTCAATGAATCATGGGATGGATTCATTCCCATAAAACTAAATCTAAAATTCATTCACAACTCTTAAAACATAAAAGTAAAAGATTGTTTAATTTTATGAATGGATGATGAGGACTGCATAACCAACAAAGATCAGTGCCTTATCTATTAGGCGACAAAGTCAAATAAACATATATCCCCAAGAAACCCTCTAACTCCGAACACACAAAAACCAAATGAAGTGCTTTAGAAGTGACTCTTTTCATTCCAATACCTAGACATCAGATTCATGTATAGACCTTTAACTCTCAGAACTTGTATTCAAGATTGACTCTCTCCTTGAAAGAAACTCAAACACAAATCTGCAGCTACCTTATAACTAGTATGTTCAAAATGCCTTACAAATTAAACATACAAGAATTCAAGACATGACACACAAAGACATCACCAATATGGAAAGGGATTCCATTATTCTTCATTAAAAAAACTTATGATTCATTACATTCAAAAGACAAGAAACTCAGAAAGTAAGACACAAAAAATCAGACTACTACCTTGCAACATTAATTTCACCATCCTTGTACAATGGAGAAGAAAAAAGATATAGAGGATTTGGAAAACCAAATTCAATCACTGACACCTGTCCATCCCTCCCAAAATATCTAAAACTACTCTCTTTCAATTTGAAAATTTGATATGATCTGCCAAAATATCCCCTCAAAACTGCCTTTGAAAATCTCTGATATCCTTTCGTGAAAAAAATATTCATGTCTGAAGGCAAGTATATTTGAAATGCTTTAAAAACATTAGAATATCTCTTCTATAGAATAGCACACAGATTAATATTTAATACCTTTTACTCAATTTTTCACTTTACTTCTGCATTTTAAATTTATCTAAACTTTCTATGCCTAGAATGCACCAGATTGTGCCATGTGGAACCTCCTGATTGGTTTGCAAGTCCACCTATGCACCTATGTCATCGCTAATCTGACTTGGCTACCACTTGTTGCACTTTGACTGGCTCCATTCAACCTTTATGCATGTGCAACTAACCTCTAGCGGTTATGATGCATACTTGTGACATTTTCTACTACACAACACTAACCAACGCGAGTGTGCGATGAGATTTGGTCTCACTCACGGATCATTTCTGCTCAACTACAAATCATCAATTACTGCACAATGAGCTCAGTTTCACACTCATGCATCATCCTCCATGTCTTGGCAAAGTGCGTGACTGCATGACGAACCCGATTGCCCACTCGCACACCATCCTCCATGCCTCGGCAAACTGGCGTGACTGCATGACATTTGTTGTCGCCGACTCATGAGAAATTTTGTCTATCTAAACAAACCAACATGACTGTGTGATATATCATTTTCTCTTGCATGACTACCTGCTCTGTGACTAAGCCTGATCATGCACTCACACACAACTTGACCTCAACCGTAGATCTTGTGCGACGACATGATGAGCTTCTTGTTGCCTACTTGTGAGCAATTTCTGTGATCCCCTTTCTCCCCCATGAGTGTGTGACCATATTCCACATGTCATCCACCCACCATCCATCTTCTCTACCTTACCTATAAAATTTGGACGTCATAAGAGTCACCGACCACCTGGCACACATTTCAAGGCACCTTCTAAGATCGCATATGGAGAGAGCCTCTTCCTCATCCTCACATTGTAGTATGTGAGCATCGTACCTTTTAAACATTTGAAATTTCCTTTTCCCCACCAATGTGGGATTAAACTCATGCATGTTTTAAAGCCTTTACCACTTGGGCATTCAAAATAATTGGGCAGGACCCACCACCCCCACAATCCTGCTCGCCAAGGGGCCCGCTAGTGGGCCTATTTCTTTACTTCAAACTAAGACTTGTGTGTTTATTTATAAAAACCATTGAGAAACTCACCCCACTGCGTATGTGGGATAAAGCCCTACCATTGTCTGCACAGGCGTGCTCCATTTCCTCCATGTTTTTGTACAGCTAAATGTTTCTACATTTGCCATGAGCTATCCTCTACATTTTAGTGCAGGATTTCTTGAAATCAAAAACACACAACACCTCTGCAATGCTTTTAAAATGTTAAAATGTCTTCTTTATCCAGTGCGTGGGCTCCTCCATTTGGCCTTGCACCTCTGGTTGACTCCTGCCAATAACATTGGCTTCACTGTGCAAGGTCTTCCTTCTATCATTTCGCAACATATTTCAAATGCTACAAAAACACCTCTTTGCTCTTGCATGATCTTTTCTGCTCTGCATTACAGTTTGAACAAAACCATGCATCCTCTTCTATTGCATGTTGTTGTTGAACACCTTCATTTTGGGAGCTATCATCTCTATTTGTTAAATCTGAAATCTGAGAGTTGTAACATATTGTATGTGCTAAATGAAAGGTGAGGAACACATCCCCCAAGTGGCTTCACACAAAAATCATTAGGCCTCTTTTTACAAGCATCCAAAATAGGCCTTCTCCACAAGCTTCTTAGGGAAATTTTTAATTAGTAACTCCAAATTTCTTCAAAATTTAAGAGTAATAACACCCATAATACACTCTCTACACATATTGTTAGATGGTTTCACAATCTTAGGTAGATCTCTTACTGCATTAGTCATACTTTCCTTCACAATATTATCAAAGTTAACATGACAAAATCGTCTATGCCATATAACCAACTGTCATTAACCTTCACAATAAAACAAGAAGCCTCAAATGTATTTAATTAAAATACACTACCTCTAGATTTAGTACCAGATATGATCAAGTCTCCTTCCTTACTTCTGATAGAACATTTCCCACCAATGAATTTCAATTGATAACCCTTGTCCACTAGTTGTCCAACACTCAACAAATTATGCTTAAGTTCATCAACAAGCAATACTTTATCATTATTAGTTTTTCCATCCAGAGAAATAGATCCAACTTCAATGATAATCTTAGGATTATTGTCACTAAATATTACAACACCGCCATCATATCTTTTCAGACTAACCAACTTATTTTTATCTCCAGTCATATGATGTGAACAACAACCACTATCAATAACCCATTCATATTTCTTTTCAACATGAGATACTAAGGACTTTTCTTCATGTAAAGGTTCATCATCCTTAATAGCAATAAATCCAATCTCATCATAGTCAACAACTTCATCATTAGAAACACCTTCACTAGCATAAGAACATTCCTTGTATTTTGGATACTTAGATTTATAAAACTTAGGTTTATGCTTTGGAACCCTTGTAAGATATCGAGATGCAAATTGACCTATCTTGTTGCATGAAAAACATTTCAAAGGTAACTTTCTTTCAAATTTACCCTTACCTCTATTTTTTCTTCTAGCAATCAGGGCCACAACTTTATCTAGCTTCCTTTCTTCTTCTTTTATCTATTCCAATTCATTAGCATATTGTCCAAGTTCTTCTCTCAATTCACTATTGCTGGCGCTTGCAATTATTGATAAGGTCTTTTTATTTCTATGCATAGTTTCCTTGAATGCTGACTCCCATTTAGGTAAAGAATCTCCCAATTATGTGGCCTCAAAGGTAGTTCATTTTCAAATAAAAATATCTCTATTGAAGTTAGGTGTAAAAGGTGTAATCTCTTCTATAGCTTGTACTTTAATTTTGTATATGGGTTTCAGGGATCTGAGAATTTTCTCAATCAGTTCTTCCTCACTGTAAGTACCTCTAGAGTTGTTGATGCCAATAACAACTTCAATAATTCTCTATGAATATGCTCTAATGTTGTCATCATCTTTCATTTTAAATGTTTCCATCTTTGCCTTCCAATTCTATAACTTCGCCTATTTTGTAAACTTATCTCCTTCATACAGTGCTTCCAATTGTCAAAATTTCATGTGCAAAATCTAAGTCTTTTACCTCTATGAATTCACCTTTAGATAGTGTGATTATCAATGCTTCCTTGAGACCACGTTACATGAAAATATCTTCTTTTCATCCTTAGTAGCTTTATCTAATTCATCCTCATCTTTCATATGTTCCTTTCTTTTAGTAATCATCCATAGTCGATTCCCAAGCATAGAAAGTGCGTTCTCATATTGTTATTCCATCTGTCAAAGTTTTCAGGATCAAGCTTCAGACTATCCTTCCTATAGTAAGTCATCTTCAGGATCACCTCAAGCTATTAAGATTTCTCTCTAAGGACCAGTAGTGTTGATACTGATTGTTAGGAATAACATTCCACCAAGACAACTAAGAGGGGGGTGAATCAGTTGCGAGACAAATTATTAAAGATTAAAATTTATAAACCAAAACTTCTCATCAAATGATAACACATGAACTGCCAACACCAGAACAAAATCCTTTGTTGTTGAGGAAACCCTGTTGAAGGTAAAACCCTGGTGGGAATTAGCACCAAAAAATGATATATTGAGAGTTTAGTATCCCTATTAAATGATTTAGCCTTGTCAGGAGCTTATTACAACCTTACAGCATACTCTCCTTGTTAAAGGACAGACCCTATTAGGAGTCAAGAGTAAAAGTGGGCTCACTACCCAGGCACACTGCCCAAAGAAGGTTAAATCCGCCATCAAAGATTTACAATCCGAACAAGTGTATATAGAAAATATACAATCCAATGAATTGTTTGATAGAAACTCTTTTCTTTGTCACTTCCAATGAAGTACAATGTGTAACCAGGTCTTGGGCATTCAGAGCACAAATTACTTGGTATTAAAGTGATTCAAAGGTTGGGTATGATAATTCTTCCACCAAGAAGTCATAGAGGAATTGATGTTCCTCTAATTGTAACATGGATTCCAGTGTAGCCATAGCATCTACAGCCTTATTCTTTTTCCTAGGGACTTGCTGGAACGTGATGAAGATAAAGTATTTCTTTAGGTCATCAACTAGTTGCTTGTAGGGCATCAAATTCTCATCTTTCGTCTGATAATCTCCATTTACTTGATTGATAATGAGCTGGGAGTCACCATACACATGTAACTCTATAATATTCCATTACATAGCAAGTTTAAGACCATTGACCAATGCTTCATATTCAGAAATACAAAAAAAATCAGAAAATTGATCTTGAAGAAATTCAAAAATAGTGGAAAAAGTCCTGAAGAAAGGTATCCTTGGAGAAAACCTTGCAAAAAGGCACCTTGATACTACAAAAACATTCAAAACAGAAAAAAATGGCAAAAAAAATAGAAAAAGAGAAAAGTGCCTTGATAAAAACCTGGCAAAATAGGCATCTTGGTAACGAAAAGGAGAAGCTTTGCCGATTGGTGAAAACCTAGAAAATAGGCATCATTCAAACTCTGTGCTCTATCTATCCATGCACTGACAACGCTAAAAATTCATACTTGAACCTGTGCTATTTGATGACTCTGATTCCTTACACGTGTCCTATCCTTGCTTGGGATTTGTCTGCATCTATGTTTGCATCTGCATCTTAGGAATAACCATACTGCACTGGGGGCATATTTTCTAGCTTGGTTAGTTCGCACCTGCTAGGTTGTCCTCAGAATTTTGTCTAGGATGGTTCACCTCAAAAATAGTAACAGACATCACAGGCACCCCCAGATATAGGACAGGGTCCTAATGATGATGATGATGATGATGATGTAGATGATAGGGGTGGTAGAGATTTGGGTGGTAGCAGAGAGGTGGCTACTGGTAGTGGAGAGGGTCAGCGTACCTGATTTAGATTTTTTGCTCCTCAAATGGAGCCAGGGCCATTACTTATAAGAGAGCAACAGAGACAGAGGCATCAGCAACAGAGGCCACATGACAGGTCATAGGATAGGCCCTCAGGGTAGGATATAGGCAGGGGTTCTGGATGGGATGGAGATCCTTTATCATAGTGTGAGTGGGAGCGAGAGCGCCTCAGGACCAGGATTTATATTTTAGAGGCCAGAATCACCACAACAGATGCTTTGCTGGCAGATAGAGATACACAACTCGAGTGACTGAGGGAAGAGAGAGACACATAGGCTCATACTGCGGTACACCAGGGGTAGAGAGTGACATATTATTATGCTCTATATCATGGAGTCATACCAGAGGGTCAGAGGGCACCATATTTTTAAAATTTGGCTCAGCAGTCAGAGGGGGCCATGCCACCACCACCAGCTCCATTTGTACAACCTCCTCCTCCTCCAGACCAGGGAGAGAGGGGAAGTCAGAGTTGACATTTTTGGTTGAAATCCTATTTACTTGATGCGATCCCCAATTTTCAGGATGCGATGGGGCATCCGAGATGCGACCCTATTTTCACAGGAAGTGACACAGGATGTCGCGTGCGACCATGTTCAGACAAGGTGCGAAAAATTGCAAAACCAACCAAAACTTACAGCGTGCGACATAACAAGGTGTGATCCTGGATTTTTAGGGTTTGACCCAGGAATTTGGTCAAAAACTAAAAGCAACGTAGGATTGACAGGATGCGATGCAAAATACAAGATGCAACACAAGACTAAATTGGCTATAACTTGCATAAAAGTCCATAAAACTGAAAACTAGAAATTTCAAAAAGTAGGTTTTCAAGTACTTACCAGAGGTGGGTAGTCAGTTGGACGTTGATGTCAATGACCGAGCTCAAAATGATGCCTATGCACAGGGACCACCATCTTCTCTGCAGAGCTCTCTGAATTGCCAAGGATGATAGTGAAAATGAATAGTTAAAAAGTGATTTTTGAGATATATATTGGACTTTTTGAGCTATTTAGGATCTCCGAAACTCCTCCCAGACAACTGCAACTCATTTTTTTCTCTTTCTAATAAATCAAGAACAAAATTGAATGCACCAACATTGTTCTACACAGAGCAGTATAATTTTTATGATAGTTCCTGAAAAATGTAAAATTGCTCCATATGTTCTGAAAATCAGTTTTCCAGGTTCTTTATCATCAAAATTGCACATTTCATCACAAAACTTGGTCAAACATCATTTACTCAGACTCAAAACTCACATTTTTCATGTAATTAACTTGATCCCCGTGTGTTTACTCTTAACACACTTTCATTCCTTCACTTCTTCTAATTCATTCTTTCTCAACCTAACCGATTACTACAAGTGATATATCATTCAACAAAGGGATTTTTTTCTTTCCTTTGATTTCATTCCCGAGGGGGCATGATCACACTATATTCAATTAAATTCTTGCTCGAAACAACATTAAAATGACTTCGTTATAAAAAAAATAAAGGCATGACGGCTCCTTGACTAAGTCAGAATTGTTGGATTGAAGGCTTTGGTTCTCACAAGCTGGATATCTTATTCTACATTTTCCTTAGATTCTTATTAAAGATCCTGGCAGCTTTATACTGACCTTTGTTCAATCAAGTTTGGACTCAGTATTATCAATTCTCGGACGACAACCAAGTTCATAATTGATATCTTTAAGATCTTTTCTTATTGATCTTTGTATGACAACCAAGTTCAAATTCAATTCTATCAGTTTATTTCAATCAAGTGCGAGACTGATCTCATCAGGCATTTTGTTAGATCATGAGCGAAACTCTCAAACTTTCTGAAGTCAACATCAAAAACTTTCTTTGAATCAATGTGTTGCTCAGACATCAATTCAAAGAGGCGCAAATGTAACCACCCTAATTTGGTCTTCTCTGATTATAGACTCTATTTTCCTTAAGTGTGATCATACCCCAAATTATGTCAAGATAACTCTTCAATCGGTTGGCATAATTCATCCAAATCAAATTTAATTTCCTAAGTGATTTAATCACTAATTTACATTAATTGCTTTAGCCAATCCAATCAAATCAAATCAAATCAAATCAAATCAAAATCAAAACATGGCTAAGGTAATTAATTTAAAAGGAATTAAATGAAATCATAATTATACCTCATCACTTGCAAAAGCCTATCCCCTAGCTCAAATTAATCTAATTAATTGGCTATAGTCCTAATTAATTATCAAAAGCAATCAAAAGCTTAAATAATTAATTTCCCTATTTTTGAATGAATATATTAAATATAATTCATTTCATTAATATTCCTTCTAACCTAACCTACCTCACCCATGCTAAGCCTTCTTCTAATCTTAATTTCATCCTAACCCCCTTCCTAATGATGTCACATTACTAATTTTGTGATTAGGAATTCAACTCACTTGATAAAGTCAACTTTCTCAAGCTCCCCTCCCTCAAAGTCCACTTTCTCAAGGTTGGACTTGTACACCCTCACCATGCCTCATAAATGCTCTCATACATGCATCATTTAATGCATATTCCCTTTACCATGCCTCATTAATGCCTCTTACATCCACCATTAATGCTCTTACACCTCCATTAATGGCTTCCTCTCTCCTCACACTCTCAATTTCCTCTATAAATAGGATGAGTTTTAAGCTCAAATGCCCTTAATTTTGAAGTGTTGTAAGCATTGTTATACTATTGAGATTATCATAGATTTATATTGCTTCTTAGTTCTATTATTATGCATTGTTATAATCTCCATTTTTAAGAGCTAGAATGCACGTTTCTTGAATATCTTATTTAGTTTCCTTTGAATATTTCATTCTAGGTTGTATATGTCACTAATATTTATGCATAATCTAAGGGAAATTATGGCATTTTTCATACTCCTCCTAGATAGGAAGCAATCGGTCGATTTTGGTGATTGCTATGTTTTGTTAACTTTTGTTTTCACTAATGCAATGATCTATGAAAGTGTTGTGTCTTTATTAACAGGTGCATAAAATCACACACACAATGAACATATCCTCTACTCTAAATTCAGCAGGTTCAGTCAAGCTTCGTAGCTTCTTCACTTCTCTATCAATCACCTTCTCTTCATACACATACATACACACATCTTTACAAAAAAAAAAACCTCTCATATATACCCTATTACAATAATTGATTAGGTTGGCCAATTAAGATTTCCTAATATAAAAATAAATATTTTACCCCTTTCTAAGATACATACGGTATCAAAAACAAGTATAAATTAATTACAATACATCAGATATAGTCCAAGATCCGCAATCCACACTCGCAATCCACAATACACACTACAACTTCGAAGTCGGCCCCAAATAGGTCTCCTCTAGAATATACGCCACAAATGACATCATCATCACTCATACAACTTATGACCCATCACAAACATTCCTTAAAATGTCTTCTATCATCCTTTAAGCTCACATAACTTGAATCATCATCGCCTGTAATAACTACTTAAAATACACAGACTCACTTTGTCAATCATCACTATCATAGTCAAGAAATGAATCTTTATCAAAACATCTGTAACTCATCCAATATGCAATATTAAGCCAAGAGATCTTAGAAATAAGATCATCATACATCCTTATACATATCCCCATCTTCACTTATTTTGATTCATATGTATAGTATCTGTACACTTCTGTCAGTCATCATATAATAGTAAGAACCAATTTGTTTTTCCTCCACACAAACATATGTTGACATTAGTGACAAAACATGAATGCCAACAACATCAATAGTGGATAATTCCAATATTATCCAACAATAACAAGGTCACCTCTCAAATTACACTGAGTTTCTAATGCATGAGCATCCATGTTGTAAGAGAAATCTTGCATCACTCGTATAAATATTGTCTAGTTTTTCATTAAGGGCTATCTTTGGACAGGTTTACTATTTTTGGAAAGTTTACTATTATTAGTAAGCCTTCTGTTTGAGCACAAATTGTTCCAATTTCTACCCTGGAGGTTCATTTTGGATAAATAAGCCAGCCAATAAATTTTAATGGCAATATTAAGTCTGGTTTTGATAATATTGAATTTTGTGTTTTCGCAAGGTGGTACAAAAACTTTGAATTCAGATTTGAAGTCTTTAGAGGCTCCAAAAGGGGATCAAACTTTGATTGGCTCACACTTTGAGAGACTAAGCTATAGAGCACTTTGTGGGATTTTTGAAATTGGGTTATAAAAGCCAATCAACTCAACACTTCACAAGTTTTGGTTTTCGGAAGTTCGGTCATCAAGACTCGAGTTTCAATACAAAAGGAAGAGAGAGAAAAATCATTTAAAGTGGGGATTTGAACTGTTGGGTGCCAAAATGGGAAAACTTCAATTTCTAGAATGTTCTAGGGAGGTTAATTGTGCCACTTAGGGGGAGATTTTAGGGTTTAGTTCTAGTAGTGTAGATTGTGACTCTTTCTTGCAGATTATTGTAATGAAAATGTCCATGTGTTTGTAGCATGTTACTTTTCTAAATATTTTAATGTTATTTCATTAAAGATAATAGGAATCAAGTATTTTTATTCTTTCCATTGTTATGTTCTTGCAATTTTATGTTTATTTCCTTGTTGTGTTGTCTATTTAATTGAATAAGGGGAGTACCCTTCATCATATTTTCATAGGTATGTTTAAGAATTTGAGAAAATTGCATCATCATCTATTCCCTTTGTTTGTTTAGGGCTTCTTCCACCATAGCTTTCAAAAGGTTGGTAGTTGGGTCTAACATATTTGGCTAGCTACACCTCAATGAGAAATAAATAGGTAGATTATGCATCTCCAAACCCAACCTTTAGTAACCAGATTGTTTGCAATGTGACATACAAGACCATGCCTTCTTTAATACCAATAATATGAATCTGGTGGTGTTGGTATTGTTATTTTCCCCACCCAGGTCAGAAGTGTTTCACGTGGAGCTGGAGGGCGTGTCGTGCCAGTGTCACCAGTCGCGATAAAAATTTACTAGGGTCTTAGTGATTATTATTTATTTATAAAATAAATGAGTAGATTGAAGATCAAAATGATTTATGCCAAATAAGATTTTTAGTTAAATTCATTTTTATATTGATCTTTTAAAGATGACATTGACATTCATTGGAGTGGAATAAAACAAAACAAAATGCAGAGAAGGTCGTTGAAATAAAAATTTTGCATGATAGGTGGGTTACAAGATTGACAACTAGATGTATCTTAATCTACCACTTCTTATCTTCTACTATGTTTACTAGCTACTATTGTAATTAAAAATGTGTCATTTCTCTCTTAATTTTGTAATTAATAAAATATTTTCTTAAATATATTCATCTTGATTTCAATGTTTTTTTCATCGGTAAACTTGAGGCCACAATCGATAGACCTTATCCGCAATATTAGCATATCAAGAGCAAAGAACTGTAAGCATGGTAGCTCAGCAGAGCCATACAGCTTGCAAACACACCAATCCAAAGAGGGTCTAGCACAACAACAAGCTTGAATATGTAAGGGTTCACAATCAGCCTAGCAGGAATTTGAACGTTGGTGGCAGCATTAACAACACCACAACATAACCATCACACTGCTGGATGACAACATTTTTTAATTATACGAATGTTTACCTCTTGCTTATTTTCTCCATCCAAGAAGCAACTCACAAAAATATATAAAATAAAAAATTCATAAAACCTTTGACAACATCAACATCCTCCCTAGAAGCTTTGGAAACAAAGTATGAACATCCATCAAACATAGACAAAACATGACCGTATTCCTTAAAAAAAAGGTAGTCTCGTAAGGACTTTTTAAAAAAGCATAAAAGATTTTCAAGCGAATATAATTGGCAGGTGTAAAGCCAGATATTATGGTTGGAAATGATCTAGTTAGATATGTACGCAAAATGTGGAAGGACAAACAAGGCATGCCAACTACTTGATAAAATGTCTCAAAGAGATGTATCATGGAATGCAATGGGCACAAGATTCAAGGAGATTTTTGTTAGATATTATAGTTGGAAACGCTCGCCTGTAATGCAATTTCTGAAAGAGAGTAGGGCTTCCACGTCCCTCTTTTTAGAAACAACATCATCGACTGCGTCAAGTAGTATACGGCCTCTCACAACATCAATCATCAATCTCAGAATTTTCATGCCAGGATATCCATTCAAGAACAAATATTCATAACTAGAAGAACAAATATTCATATCATGTTATCCATTCAAGAATTTGTAGTAGAATTAAGATTGTAATTTGTAATAAGACAATGGATATTACAGATCGAATCAGTTATTTCTCTATTTATCCATATTTTGGTCGATCTTTGGGAAGTCACCTTACTGACATATAATCGGTGGCATACATTTAAAGTTAGCAACAACACCATCCCAATAACATACACATACTTATAAAGTAAATCTGAAACAGTAATTACATTATTATTATAAACGATATTCAGAAGACTTGCAGCATACTTCATGTCGCCATTAATAACATCTATAGGTGATTAAGAGGAATAGCAGACTTGACTACATGGTTATATCAGAAATAGCACATAAAATATTTTCTTGAATTAAATGAGAAAAGTGACATTACATACAATATATGATTGTGAAGATCACTATGAAATTGTTATCCTATTTAAAAGGATTTTAGTTCTCATGATTTACTACTATCTAATCAATAGACAAAGAAATACAATAAACTTTCATTTATTTTTTCAATATGACTGTTCTGACTACATAAGGAGCGGTTGTTCTTATTTTTTAAAAATCTCAGAAAACATTGACCGATCCCAAAATCTCTTCTTCTTCATCCCCAATTTCAGAACTTTCAGAGTCTCCAAAATATTCCTCATTCTCAGAATCATCATCAGAGTCCTTTGTAATTGTATGCATCCAAATCTGATCTTGAACAGCATCATATGAGATTTGTGCTTCCTTCTCAAAATTAACTTGTATTGTAAAATCCTGCATTAAATAAAATATATAGCGCTGTCGAGAATTTTGATG
>MU223892.1:2042339-2060902 GCA_018584345.1 Thuja plicata
AATCACCCTAACCCTAACCCTAACCTTAACCCTAACCCTAACTCTTACTATAAGCATTAATCATAAAATGTCTTCCATGTGGCGCCGCGACTGCTACTAGCTTATATATACTTATATATATATAATATGCCGAGAGTAATCCTTCTCGAGGCGCCTATTTCAATCATCCCTAATCCACACGAAAAATAGGCACACTCGAGAAGGATTACTCTCGGCGTATTATATATATATAAGTATATATAAGCTAGTTACGTATGAATAATAGCTACATTTTTTTTTTGGTATTAAGTTAGTTATTACTTATGCTGATTAGGAAATATTAAATGTTAATTGAAATGAGCTTCTTTTGTTCTTTCTTGCGAGGCTTTAATGGCATATGATTAAAAGATGTGTTTCCTCCTTTAAAACTTTTCGTTCAGCTCCAAAAGATTGTACTTGTAAAATAAAACACAATATATGCATGTCTCGAATCCGTTACCAAGTTATTTCATCACCATAGATTAAATGGTTGTCACATCCTCTCCAGCGGTTTTATTTCTTGTAACAAACTATGGTTAAACGCTGTCATTGTTATCTTATGCAATAGCCATTCTATTCTTTAAGCGAATCTATTATGTATTCTTAAATTTTGTTGTCCAAGTATGTCTTTCATAGGCCTTTCATATCTACTTCGGTAAATCTCTCTTTATTTGGGGAAATTCTTTACATACATAATTTATTTGGGGGTATAAGTGAAATATGCATTTGACTTATCTTATAGTTTAAATATTGCTTTGTTTTAGGTATATTTTTTCTTCCTCAAATATTCTTTTCTTGTAAGCCCTAGATTTAATTTTTAATTTTTGGGATTTGTTGAAAGATTTGTTTGTGGTTTACCTTTAGTATAGTGTGGTGTCTTGTGGTATCCCTTGAGTATCCTTATGAATTGTTGTCAAAATTTATTACGCATCTCTCAAGTCATGTTTGGTAGTGTTGTGTTTTCCTGTGATGTGATTTAATGTGTAATGTGGGGCCTTATGTTATCTCCTAGCACAGTGGAGTAGGCCTTAGGGTTCCACGTGGTTGGGTGACAAATGTTTTTCCATAAAGGCTCGTTGTTGGCTCGTGATTTTGGTTCATGGTTTTTAATAGTCTCTCCAACTTTGTTGTATCTTCATACCAACTACTTGAGAGATGGTCATTATTATAATTGTATCATATGATGTAAAGTGGATTCTAGCATTGTAAACATATCCTATTGTTATATGATTGTAATTACATTGTGCTCGTGTGATGAGGTATCATAGAGATGTATTATTTATAATTGAATATAGTAATTATGTATTTGATTATCATCATTATGGAATAGATTAGTTGCATACAAATTAATGAGTTTAGCATTATCAATTTGATATTTCCATTTTATGTTTTAATTTCTAATTTGTTTATGCATTGCTAGTAGCAACGTCAGGGAACCTTAGGGGATATAGTGAGGTTATTTTAATGATGTAGTGTTAATGTTAGGTGTGTACTTTAAAAAAAAGTGTCATGTTTCTTAGAAGTCTTATATTATCCTCTCGGGTTCCTTGGTGGGGCGTTACACTACACCAACACCCCCCTTAAATATAACTTAGGTCAATGAAAACACAAGGATGGGTCTCAGCTAAAAGGCCATGTTACGTACTGGTGTAGGAGCACCCTAAATGAACTAAGTGTTCCTTTTGAACTTAGGGTTTCCATCAAGGTTCTAAGTGGCCTCTAGTCATGTTAGAACAATAGGTTGATCATTGGTCTCTTTTGTAAGACCATAGTTCAATGATTGGCATCATATGAGCCCTTGGTCAACTTTTGGTCAAATGATTGTCCCAAACCGTAGGAATAGTTTGTTTTTATGTTTTTCATGTTTGGATCCACTAGGGATCACAAAAATAAGGTTTGGACAAAGTTTGGTCACCAAATTTGTAAAATTGCAAAATATGCACAAATTGCTCAAAAGTTGTCAAGCAACTTTTGAGCAAGCATGACAACTTTTTGTCAAAGTTTGTAAAACGAATCCCAAATGGCTAGTTGGTTAAAAAAATTTATGTAAACTTTGGGATTTCCTACAAAGCCCTCATAGGTGGGTGGTAGGCTCAACTTGATGTAAGTTTTTGGAAAAATCAATAAAGAATTACCATTTTCCTGCATTCTCAAGAGACTGTTTGTGTGTATGGTTGGGTACGGATCCATTTGAAGGAAAGGACTATTGAATAAGGTAACCCCATGTGTTAGCCTCCTTCTAAATTTGGTTTCATGACCTAATACCCTTCCTCCCAAAACATATCAATTTTTCATTCTTACTGCCCTGGATTTTAGGCCCTAAATCAGGGTTTCATAAGAATGAGTGTATTTCTCTTTTCCACCATGGGAATTCAATGACCCTTGGTGGAAATCATGTTTTCATAATGTTCTTCAAGAATTTGCAGGATAGGTTCACCAAAGAGCAGGGAGATGGGCTTGTCGTGATGCCCTAGGTGTATGTTGCTACGTATGCACCATTCACTATTTCAGTACAATCAACATAACTCTTGTTTGGCAATTCATCAAAGCCCCTAAATCAGTGGACAAGACCCTTTTACACACCCTCATATTAGCCAATCATTTTTTTAGCATTGGATGTGTTCAAAAGGTACTTGTAGTGCAACTGTAGACCTAATTAATAGTCCTAATTGCGGAAGCATTTTGGTGTGTCTTCATGTCTTTCCTTCACTTCCATGTTTTGGTGCTTAATTATAAGATCTTAGGCTATAAAGGGTGTCTAAATCCCTAATCCATTCTAGGTGTTATGTGGAAGAATCTTATTTAAGATCAAATATCCTTCGGGAAAAGGCTACAAGCCTAGTGTTGGGTTTGTGAAGCAACTATGTCGTGTAAGTTTCCAAGGATGGAAAGAACCATTAGAACTATTTGTTAGAGACCTAAACAGACCACACCTATGAGAATAGGTCACCCTTGGTCCTGCAAGTCACTTTTGGGGTATTGTTGTTAATTTGGGTTGAAGTTCTTAGTAGCCAACCTTTGGTAGTTTGTGTACTAGGATTGATAAGACCTATTGAATGTGTTTCCCTTGGTGTGTTGGGTTGTGATAACCTTAACCAAGTCCTTTTCCACACTTGTGATACCTGTGAGTCACTTTTTCTTTTTGAGTTGTTTGTTTAGGGGTGTATTTCCCTATTTTCAGTCCTTTGGAGGCTTCCTACTGCCCACTTTGCATCAAGTGGTATCAGAGCTATGTCTACTCCTAAGGATGAAGAGATCCTTCAAACGTTACAAATATTGAACTTGCAAAGATGGTGAGAGAATAGAGGGCACAAAATGCAGCCTTGACAAGAAGACTTCAAGTGTTGGAGAACAAGGTAGAGAGGGGTAAAGAAGACACTTTTGGTGGTGACGAAGGGAGTGATTTAGAAGATGATGCCCCTAATCAGGATGTGAACATTCTTGTAGACCAAAGACCCTTCATAGATGCCTTGAAATCTATGGGGAGGAGAACCATGGAGGAGGAGTTGGATTTACCAACTTTCAATGGGAAGATGAATGCAGACTTGGCCTTGGATTGGATAGAGACCTTGAAAAGCCTCTTTGAGTGTGAGGACATCCCTGAGAAGCAGAGAGTGAAGATAGAAAGATCCAAGTTGAAGGGAGAAACCCTAACTTGGTGGAATTTCATCCAAACAGAAAGGGTGAAGAATGGGAGAAGTATGATTACTTCATGGAAGAAGATGATTTCATTGGTCAAGGAGACATATGTGCCTAAAGACTATGGGGTACAAATCCATAAGAAGCGAAGTCTAAAGGAAAAAGACATGGATTTAGGCTCATACACCGAGGAGTTCCTAAAACTATGCATGAAGACAAATGTGGCAGAAGATGAAGAAGAAAAGCTAGCAGGGTATACGAATGGTCTTAAGGTATCAATTCAAGAGGAAATTAGCCTACACTACCCTACCACAGTAAAAAAGTACTATCAAATGGCACTCATGGTAGAGGAGAAGTGGAAAAGAAAAACGGAGTTTGGCAAGGGAAAGAGCAATGACAGTGGAAATAACTTTAGAGGAAGAGGAACCTCTTGGAATAGAGTACAGTACAGTGGTAATAGCAGCAGGACCACTAACCAAGGAGACAAAGAAAAAAATGATTCAAACTTCAGAGGAAACTATAGAGAGAGAAGACCCTTCAATAGAGGGAGAACAAACACTGGAAGAGGAAATGGACCCCTAAGGTGTTACTACTACAATCAGTTGGGAAACCATGCAGGAAGATGCCCTGAGAAGAGAAAGAACAAAAACCAAGGAGAAAGGAGAACACAACTCATTCAAGAGGAAAAACAAGAAGAAAATGCAAATGCAAGGGACTTAGAACCATAGGAAGAAACATGCCTAATGATGAGACAAGTCTTCCTTCAAGTACCACAAAGCCAAGAACCTCCTCAAAGAAAAAATCTCTTCAGGACAAAGATCAAATGCCATGGAAAGGTATGTAATTTTCTCATATATTCTGGTTCAATTGAAAAATTGGTATCTTTTGAAATGGTTCAAAATTTAAACCTTCCTAAGAAGCCACATCCTTTCCCCTATCATGTCTCTTGGCTAACAAAAGGTCAACAAACCTTAGTAACTGAACAAGCTTGGATAGAATTCTCTCTAGCAAACTTTAAGGACAAAGTACTTTGTGATGTTGTTGAAATGGATGCCTCCCACATCCTTCTAGGAAGGCCTTGGTAGTATGATGTTGATGCCACACACCATTGTAGGAAGAATACCTAATCTATCACCAAGGATGGAAAAACCTTGACCATGAAGCCCCTGCCTGATAGTAAAACTGAGAAAGAGCCTACTGTCGTCACTTTAGGTGAAAAAGAAATGTTAAAGGTGTTGAAGGAACTTGAAACTGAAGCCTTTGTCCTAGTCTCCAAGCAAAAGGATAGTAAAAGGTCTGATAATAATGGTCCTATACCAGATGAAGTTAAGAAATTGCTTACAAAATACAATGATGTCACTACCAGTGACCTGCCCTCAAGCCTCCATCCCTTAAGAGATATTGGTCATCAGATAGACCTAAGACCTGGTTCCTCACTACCTAACAAGACCCCATACAAAATGACACCATTTTAGCATGCAGAGATTGCAAGACAAGTCAGTGAACTATTGGAGAAAGGACTAATTCAGAAAAGTCTCAGTCCATGTGCTGTCCCATCAATTCTTGCCTCTAAAAAGGATGGAAAGTGGAGGTTATGTACTGATAGCAGGGCCCTAAACAAAATCACAATAAGATATAGGTTCCCCATTCCAATAATGGAAGATTTACTTGATCAATTAGGAAATTCTTGTTACTTTACAAAGATTGATCTAAAATCATGCTATCACCAAATTCAGATAAAACCAGGTGATGAATGGAAGAAAAGGAATAAAACAAATGAAGGTTTGGTTGAGTGGCTTGTTATGCCATTTGGTTTGAGTAATACCCCTTGTACATTCATGAGGCTCATGAATGAGGTCTTCATTGATTTTATTGGCAAGTTTTTAGTCATATATCTGGATGAAATTTTGATTTATAGTCATAGAAAAGAGGAACATCTTGATCACATGGAACAAGTTTTGAGGAGACTCCATCAACATAAGTTAGTGATTAACTTGGAAAAGTGTATCTTTATGAAAAAGGAACTTGTTTTCCTAGGGTTTGTCATTTCACAAGGCACCCTAAAAATGGATCCACAAAAGGTTGAAGCAATTGTCAACTTGCCTCCACCAAAGAACGAAGGTGATGTTAGAGGCTTTCATGGTTTAGAAACTTTTAATATAAAGTTTATTAAAAAATTTAGCCATGTGTGTGCCCCTATGCTGGACACTATAAAAGGTGGAAAAAGGACAAAGTTTCAATGGACCAAAGAAGCTGCAGATGCATTCTAATATCTCAAAAATAGAGTGGCCCAATACCCAATCCTATTGCTCCCTGACTTCAATAAGGTATTTACTATTGATACATCTGCAAGCAACATGGCAATAGGTGCAGTCTTGAGCCAAGAAGGTAAGGCTATAGCATTTTTTTCAAAAAAAATAAATGACGCAAGGAAGAGGTATTCTACATATGAATTAGAACTTTATGCAATGGTACAAGCCTTGAAAAAATGGAGACACTACTTACTCCCTAAATAATTCATTTTTTATACTAATAACCATGCACTAAGTTTCTTAAATAGTCAGGAAAATCTTGGAGTTAAACACATCAAATGGATGGAGCAGTTGTAGGCCTATACCTTCAATATAAAGCACAAAAAAGGGGTAGCAAACAAGGTGGTTGATTCCCTGAGAAGAAGGGTTGGATTGGTTGAGGAAGTACAACTTCAGAGTGTAGGGACTGACTACCTAAAACATCTATATGCAGATGATCAAGGATTTGGATAAATTTTTGAGGTATGCACTAAAATGATAGGCAAATATTATACTGATTTTTCTGATTTACTAATTTAGAATGGAATTTTGTTTAAAGGATCCCAATTGTGCATTCCTAAATGTTCTATGAGAACCAATGTTATTAAAGAGAAACACCTTGGTGGCTTACGAGGACATTTTGGGATAGATAAGACCACAAACCTAGTAAAAAATTTCTATTTGTGGCCAAGAATGTGGAATGAAGTCAAGAAATTTGTAGAATATTATACTATTTTCCAACAAGGAAAAGGGGTATCCACTAACCAAGGACTATACCAACCCCTACCAATTCCCTCTAGGCCATGGGAATCAATTTCAATGGACTTTGTAATGGGTTTACCAAGAAAAAAACATGGCTATGATAGTGTTTTTGTCATTGTGGAAAAATTTAGTAAAATGGTGCATTTTGTTCCTTGCAATAGCACCAATGATGCTTCACATATTGCACACTTATTCTTTAAAGAATTAGTTAGAATCCATGGTCTACCAAAAACAATAGTCTCTGACAGAGATGTAAAATTTCAAGGTCACTTTTTGAGGACACTCTTCAAGAAATTGGGCACCAATCTGAGTTATATTTCATCATACCACCCACAAACAGAAGGGAAAACAGAGGTGGTAAACAAATCTCTTGGCAATCTCCTAAGATGCCTTACAAAAAATTACACCCAAATTTGGGACATGATCTTACCTCAAGCAGAGTTTGCATTTAATGATTCAATGAATAGGTCCACTGGAAAGACACCTTTCCAAACTGTGTATAGACTCAATCCTAAAGGTCCATTAGACTTGCTAGAGTTACCATCTGATTTCAGAGTTAGTACACAAGGAGAGGAATTCGCCAAAATCATTTCTAAAGTACACACAGAAGTGAAAGAGACACTACAACAGTCCACCATGAAATTTAAAGCACAAGCAGATAAGATAAGGAGAGAGATTCATTTCAAGGTTTGAGATAAAGTATGGGCATACCTAAGCGAGGAGAGATTACCTAAAGGTATATACTCCAAGTTACACATGAAGAAAGTTGGACCTTGCACTATCCTCAACAAGATGGGTGAAAATGCATATGAAACTTCCTTGCCTCCTACTTTACTCATTTCTCCTATTTTTAATTTTGCAGACCTCACCCCTTTCAAGTGTGTTGCAGATGTTACTAATGTGCAGGATCCACATGAGGAAGATGATGGAGACTATGTGACAAATCTCCCACAAAGAAAACAAATGGAGTTAGACACAATTTTGGAATCCAAACTGTTAAAGAAAACAAGAAAGACCAAGTACATGCAATATTTAGTGAAATGGAAAGGACTCCCTCCAATAGATGCTACCTGGATGACAGAGGACCAGATCAAACAATATGGAATCACTGTGGACCATTTAACATCAAGTGGGAACTTGAGTTCAAATCTCATGGGGAGTATGGTGCAGGAGCACCCTAAATTAACTAAATGTTCCTTTGGCACTTAGGTTTTCCATCAAGTTCCTAAGTGGCCTCTAGTCATGTTAGAACAATGGGTTGATCATTGGACTCTTTTGTAAGACCATAGTTCCAAGATTGGCATCCTATGAGCCCTTGGTCAACTATTCGTCAAATGATTGTCCAAAACCCTAGGAATAGTTTTTATTTTTTATTTTTTTCATGTTTGGATTAACTAGGGATCACAAAAATAAGGTTGGGACCAAGTTTGGTCACCAAATTTGCAAAATTGCAAAATATGCACAAATTGCTCAAAAGTTGTCAAGCAACTTTTGAGCAAGCGTGACAAATTTTTGTTAAAGTTTGTAAAATGCCTCCCAAACGGCTCGATTTAGTACAAGATGTGATCAAGTCTCCTACCTTAATTCTGATAGAACATTTCCCATCAATGAATTTCAATTGATAACCCTTGTCCACTAGCTGTCCAACACTCAACAAATTATGCTTAAGTTCATCAACAAGCAATACTTTATCATTATTAGTTTTTCCATCCAGAGAAATAGATCCAACTCCAATGATAATCTAAGGATTATTGTCACTAAATATTACAACACCACCATCATATCTTTTAATACTAACCAACTTATTTTTATCTCCAGTCATATGATTTGAACAACAACCACTATCAATAACCCATTCATATTTCTTTTCAACACGGGATACTAAGGATTTTTCTTCATGTAAAGGTTCATCATAATTAATAGCAATAAATCCAATCTCATCATAGCCAACAAATTCATCATTAGAAACACCTTCACTAGCATAATAAATTTTGGATACCTAGATTTATAAAACTTAGGTTTATGCTTTGGAACCCTTGTAAGGCATCGAGATGCAAATTGACCTATCTTGTTGCATGAAAAACATTTCAAAGGTAACTTTCTTTCAAATTTACCCTTACCTCTATTTTTTCTTCTAGCAATCAGGGCAACAACTTCATCTAGCTTCCTTTCTTCTTCTTTTATCTACTCCAATTCATTAGCATATTGTCCAAGTTCTTCTCTCAATTCACTATTGTTGGTGCTTGCAATTCTTGATAAGGTCTTTTTGTTTCTATGCATAGTTTTCTTGAATGCTGACTCCCATTTAGGTAAAGAATCTCCCAGTTCTATGGCCTCAAAGGTAGTTAGTTTTCAAATACAAATCTCTCTATTGAAGTTAGGTGTAAAAGGTATAATCTCTTCAATAGCTTGTACTTTAATTTTGTATATAGGTTTCAGGGATCTGAGAATTTTCTCAATCAGTTCTTCCTCACTATAAGTACCTATAGAGTTCCTGATGCCAATAAAAAATTCAATAATTCTCTATGAATATGCTCTAATTTTGTCATCATCTTTCATTTTAAATGTTTCCATCTTTGCCTTCCAATTCTATAACTTTGCCTATTTTGTAAACTTATCTCCTTCATACAGTGCTTCCAATTGTCAAAATTTCATGTGCAAAATCTAAGTCTTCTACCTCTATCAATTCACCTTTAAATTGTGTGATTATCAATGCTTCCTTGAGACCATGTTACATGAGAATATCTTCTTTTCATCCTTAGTAGCTTTATCTAATTCATCCTCATCTTTCATATGTTCCTTTCTTTTAGTAATCATCCATAGTCAATTCCCAAGCATAGAAAATGCGTTCGTATCTTGTTATTCCAACTGTCAAAGTTTTCAGGATCAAGCTTTAGACTATCCTTCCTATAGTAAGTCATCTTTAGGATCACCTCAAGTTGTTAAGATTTCTCTCTAAGGGCCAGTAGTGCTGATACTGATTGTTAGGAATAACAGTCCACCAACACAACTAAGAGGGGGGGGGAATCAGTTGTGAGACAAATTATTAAATATTAAACTTTATAACCCAAAACATCTCATCAAATGATAACACATGAACTGCCAACACCATAAAAAAATCCTTTGTTGTCGAGGAAACCCTGTTGAAGGTAAAACCCTGGTGGGAATTAGCACCAAAAAATGATATACTAAGAGTATAGTATCCCTGTTAAATTGTTTAGCCTTGTCAGGAGCTTATTACAACCTTACAGTATACTCTCCTTGTTAAAGGCCAGACTCTATTAGGAGTCAAGTGTAAAAGTGGGCTCACTACCCAGGCACACTGCCTAAAGAAGGTTAAACCCACCATCAAAGATTTACAATCCGAACAAGTGTATATAGAAAATATACAATCTAGTGAACTGTTTGATAGAAACTCTTTACCTTGTCACTTCCAATGAAGTACAATGTGTAACCAGGTCTTTGGTGTTTAGAGCGCAAATTACTTGGTATTCAGGTGATTCAAAGGATGGGTAGGATAATTCTTCCACCAAGAAGTCATAGCGGAATTCACGTTCCTCTAATTGTAACATGGATTCTAGTGTAGCCATAGTATCTGCAGCCTTATTCTTTTTCCTAGGGACTTGCTAGAATGTGATGAAGATAAAGTATTTCTTTAGGTCATCAACCAGTTGCTTGTAGGGCATCAACTTCTCATCTTTCATCTGATAATATCCATTTACTTGATTGATAATCATCTGGGAGTCACCATACACATATAACTCTATAATATTCCATTCCATAGCAAGTTTAAGACCATTGACCAATGCTTCATATTTAGAAATACAAAAAAAATCAGAAAATTGATCTTGAAGAAATTCAAAAATAGTGGAAAAAGTCCTGAAGTAAGGTATCCTTGGTGAAAACCTTGCAAACATGCACCTTGATACTACAAAAACATTCAAAAAACAAAAAAAATGGCAAAAAAATAGAAAAAGAGAAAAGTGCCTTGATGAAAACCTGGAAATATAGGGATGTTGGTAGCGAAAAGGAGAAGCTTTGCCGAGTGGTGAAAACCTAGAAAATAGGCGTCATTCGAACTCTGTGCTCTATCTATCCATGCACTGATGATGCTATAACTTCATACTTGAACCTGTGCTATTTGATGACTCTGATTCCTTACACGTGTCCTATCCTTGTTTGGGATTTGTCTAAATCTATGTCTGCATCTGCATCTTAGGAATAGTCATACTGCACTAGGGGTATATTTGCTAGCTTGGTTAGTTCGTGCCTGCTAGGTTGTCCTAAGAATTTTGTCTAGGATGGTTCACCTCTCCAAAATAGTAACAGACATCATAGGCACCCCCAAATAGAGGATAGAGTCCTGATGATGATGATGATGATGATGATGATGATGATGATGATGTAGATGATAGGGGTGGCAGAGATTTGGGTGGTAGCAGAGAGGTGGCTAGTGGTAGTAGAGAGGGTCAGCGTACCTGATTTAGATTTTTTTCTCCTCGAATGGAGCCAGGGCCATTACATACAAGAGAGCAACAGAGATAGACGCATCAGCAGCAGAGGCCACAGGACAGGTCATAGGATAGGCCATCAGGGTAGGATATAGGTAGGGGTTATGGCCGGGATGGAGATCCTTTATCATAGTGTGAGCGGGAGCGAGAGCACCTCAGGGCCAGGATTGCTATTTTAGAGGCCAGGATCACCACAACAAATGCTTTGCTGGCAGATAGAGATGCACAGCTTGAGCAGTTGAGGAAAGAGAGAGACACATAGGCTCATACTGTGCTATACGAAGGGTAGAGAGTGACATATTATTGTGCTCTATATCATGGAGTCATACCAGAGGGTCAGAGGGCACCATCTTTTTCACATTTGGCTCAGCAGTTAGAGGGGAACATGCCACCACCACCAGCTCCATTTGTACCACCTCCTCCTCCTCTAGACCAGGGAGAGAGGGGAAGTCAGAGTTGACATTTTTGGTTGAACTCCTATTTACTCAATGTGATCCCCAATTTTTGGGATGCGATGGGGCATACGGGATGCGACCCTATTTTCACAGGAAGCGACACGAGATGTCGCGTGCCACCATGTTCAGACAAGGTGCAAAAAATTGCAAAACCAACCAAAACTTATAGCATGCGACATAACGGGGTGTGATCCTAGATTTTCAGGGTGTGACTCGAGAATTTGGTCAAAAACTGGAAGCAAAACGGGATTGACAGGAAGCGATGCAAAATACGGGATGCAACACAAGACTAAATTGGCTATAACTTACATAAAACTAAAAACTGGAAATTTAAAAAAGTAGGTTTACAAGTACTTACTAGAGGTGGGTATTCAGCTAGACGTTGATGTCAACGACCAAGCTCAAAATGATGCCTATGCACGGGGACCACCATTTTCTCTGTAGAGCTCTCTAAATTGCCAAGGATGATAGCAAAAATGAATAGTTAAAAAGTGGTTTTTGAGATATATATTGGACTTTTTGAGCTATTTAGGATCTCCAAAACTCCTCCCAGACAACTGCAACTCATTTTGTTCTCTTTTTGATAAATTGGGAAAAAAATAGAATGCACCAACATTGTTCTACACAGAGTAGTATAATTTTTATGGTAGCTCCTGGCAATGTAGAATTGCTGCATATGTTCCAAAAATTAGTTTTCCAGGTTCTATATCATCAAAATTGCACACTTCATCACAAAACTTGGTCAAACATCATTTACTCAGACTCAAAACTCACATTTTTCATGTAATTAACTTGATCCCTGTGTGTTTACTCTTAACACACTTTCATTCCTTCACTTCTTCTAATCCATTCTTTCTCAACCTAACTGATCATTGCAAGTGATATATCATTCAATAGAGGGATTTTATTCATTCCTTTAATTTCATTCCTGAGGGGGCATGATCACACTATATTCAATCAAAATCTTGCTTGAAACAACATTAAAATGACTTCGTTAACAAAAAAATAAAGGCATGATGACTCCTTGAGTAAGTCAGAACTGATGGATTGAAGGCTTTGGTTCTCACAAGATGGATATCTTATGTCTACCTTTTCCTTAGATTTTTATTAAAGATCCTGGCAGCTTTATAATGACCTTTGTTCAATCAAGTTCGGAGTCAGTATTATCAATTCTCAGAGGACAACCAAGTTCAGAATTGATATCTTTAAGATCTTTTCTTATTGACATTTGTATGACAACTAAGTTCAAAGTCAATTCTATCAGTTTATTTCAATCAAGTGTGAGACTGATCTCATCAGGAATTTCGTTGAATCATGAGTGAAACTCTCAAACTTTCTGAAGTCAACATCAAAAACTTTCTTTGAATCAATGTGTTGCTCAGACATCAATTCAAAGAGGGGAAAATGTAACCACCCTAATTTGGTCTTCTCTGATTATAGAATCTATTTTCCCTAAGTGTGATCATACCCCCAATTATGTCAAGATGTATCTTCAATTGGTTGGCATAATTCATCCCAATTAAATTAAATTTCCTAAGTGATTTAATCACTAATTTACATTGACTGCTTAAGCCAATCCAATCAAATCAAATAAAATAAAATCAAAATCAAAACATGGCTAAGGTAATTAATTTAAAAGGAATTAAATGAAATCCTAATTGTATCTCATCACTTGCAAAAGCCTATCCCCTAGCTCAAATTAATCTAATTAATTGGCTATAGTCCTAATTAATTATCAAAAGCAATCAAAAGCTTAAATAATTAATTTCCCTATTTTTGAATGAATATATTAAATATAATTCATTTCATTAATATTCCCTCTAACCTAACCTACCTCAACCACCTTAACCCTGGGTTGAAACTAATCTCAATCCCTTCACCCATGCTAAGCCTTCTTCTAATCTTAATTCATCCTAGCCCCCTTCCTAATGATGTCACATTCCTAATTTTGTGATTAGGAATTCAACTCACTTGAGAAAGTCAAATTTCTCAAGCTCCCCTCCCTCAAAGTCCAATTTTTCAAGCTTGGACTTGTACACCCTCACCACACCTCTTAAATGCTCTCATAAATGCATCATTTAATGCATATTCCCTTTACCATGCCTCATTAATGCCTCTTACACCTTCATTAATGGTTTCCTCTCTCCTCTCACTCTCAATTTCCTCTATAAAGATGATGAGTTTTAAGCTCAAATGGCCTTAATTTTGAAGTGTTGTAAGCATTGTTATACTGTTGAGATTATCATAGATTTATATTGCTTCTTAGTTCTATTATTATGCATTGTTATAATCTTTATTTTTAAGAGCTAGAATGCATGTTTCTTGAATACCTTATTTAGTTTCCTTTGAATATTTCATTCTAGGTTGTATATGTCACTGATATTTATGCATAATCTAAGGGAAATTATGGCATTTTTCATACTCCTCCTAGATAGGAAGCGATGGGTCAATTTTGGTGATTGCTATGTTTTGTTAACTTTTGTTTTCACTAATGCAATGATCTATTGAAGTGTTGTGTCTTTCTTAACAGGTGCATAAAATCACACACACAATGAATATATCCTCTACTCTAAATTTAGTAGACAATCAAGCTTCGTAGCTTCTTCACTTCTCTGTCAATCACCTTCTCTTCATACACATACATACACACATCTTTACAAAAGAAAAAATCTCTCATATATACCCTATTACAATAATTGATTAGGTCGGCCAATTAAGATTTCCTTATATAAAAATAAATATTTTACCCCTTTCTATGATACATACGGTATCTTAAAAAAGTATAAATTAATTACAATACATCAGATATAGTCCAAGAATCTACAATCCATACTCGCAATCCACAATACACACTACAACTCCGAAGTCGGCCCCAAATAGGTCTCCTCTAGAATATACGCCACAACTGACATCATCATCACTCATACAACTTATGACCCATCACAAACATTCCTGAACATGTCTTCTATCATCCTTTAAGCTCACATAACCTAAATCATCATCGCATGTAATATCTACTTAAAACAAATAGACTCACTTTGTCAATCATCACTATCATAGTCAAGAAATGAATCTTTATCAAAACATCTGTAACTCATCCAATATGCAATATTAAGCCAAGAGACCTTAAAAATAAGATCATCATACATCCTTATACATATCCCCATCTTTACTCATTTTGATTCATTTGTATAGTATCTGTACACTTCTGTCATCATATAATAGTAAGAACCAATTTGTTTTTCCTCCACACAAACTTATGTTGACGTTAGTGACAAAACATGAATGCCAACAACATCAATAGTGGATAATTCCAATATTATCCAACAATAACAAGGTCACCTCTCAAATTACACTTGGTTTCTAATGCATGAGAATCCATATTGTAAGAGCAATCTTGCATCACCCATATAAATATTGTCTAGTTTTTCATTAAGGGCTATCTTTGGACAGGTTTACTATTTTTGGAAAGTTTACTATTTCTAGTAAGCCTTCTGTTTGAGCACAAATTGTTCCAATTTCTACCCTAGAGGTTCATTTTGGATAAATAAGCCAGCCAATAAATTTTAATGGTAATATTAAATCTGGTTTTGATAATATTGAATTTTATGTTTTCGCAAGGTGGTACAAAAACTTTGAACTCAGTTTTGAAGTCTTAAGAGGCTCAAAAAGGGGGTCAAACTTTGATTGGCTCACACTTTGAGAGACTAAGCTGTAGAGCACTTTGTGGGATTTTTGAAATTGGGTTATAAAAGCCAATCAACTCAACACTTCACAAGTTTTGGTTTTCAGAAGTTCGGTCATCAAGACTCGAGTTTCAATACAAAAGGAAGAGAGAGAAAAATCATTTAAAGTGGGAATTTGAACTGTTGGGTGCCAAAATGGGAAAACTTCAATTTCTAGAATGTTCTAGGGAGGTTAATTGTGCCACTTATATAGGGCTTAAGGGGAGATTTTAGGGTTCAGTTCTAGTAGTGTAGATTGTGACTCTTTCTTGCAGATTATTGTAATGAAAATGCCCATGTGTTTGTAGCATGTTACTTTTCTAAATATTTTAATGTTATTTCATTAAAGATAATAGGAATCAAGTATTTTTATTCTTTCATTGTTATGTTCTTGCAATTTTATGTTTATTTCCTTGTTGTGTTGTCTATTTAATTGAATAAGGGGAGTACCCTTCATCACATTTTCATAGGTATGTTTAAGAATTTGAAAAAATTGCATCATCATCTATTCCCTTTGTTTGTTTAGGGCTTCTTCCACCATAGCTTTCAAAAGGTTTGTAGTTGGGTCTAACATATTTGGCTAGCTACACCTCAATGAGAAATAAATAGGTAGATTATGCATCTCCAAACCCAACCTTTGGTAACCAGATTGTTTACAATGTGACATACAAGACCATACCTTCTTTAATACCAATAATCTGAATCTGGTGGTGTTGGTATTGTTATTGTCCCCACCCAGGTCAAAAGTGTTTCACGTGGAGTTGGAGGGCGTGTCGTGCCAGTGTCACCAGTCGCAATAAAAATTTACTAGGGTCTTAGTGATTATTATTTATTTATAAAATAAATGAGTAGATTGAAGATCAAAATGATTTCTGCCAAATAAGATTTTTAGTTAAATTCATGTTTATATTGATCTTTTAAAGCTGACATCAACATTCATTGGTGTGGAAGAAAATCAAACAAAATGCAGAGAAGGTCGTTGAAATAAAAAATTTGCATGATAGGTGGGTTACAAGATTGACAACTAGATGTTTCTTAATCTACCACTTCTTATCTTCTACTATGTTTACTAACTACTATTGTAATTAAAAATGTGTTATTTCTCTCTTAATTTTGTAATTAATAAAATATTTTCTTAAATCTATTCATCTTGATTTCAATGTTTTTTTCATCCGTAAACTTGAGGCCACAATCGACAGACCTTATCCGCGATATTAGCATATCAAGAGCAAAGAACTGCAAGCATGGTAGCTCAGCAGAGCCATACAACTTGCAAACACACCAATCCAAAGAGGGTCTAGCACAACAACAAGCTTGAATATGTAAGGGTTCACAATCAGCCTAATGGGAATTTGAACGTTGATGGCAGCATTAACAATACCACAACATAACTATCACACTACTGGATGACAACATTTTTTAATTATACGAATGTTGACCTCTTTCTTATTTCCGTCATCTAAGAAGCAACTCACAAAAATATATAAAATAAAAAATTCATAAAACCTTTGACACCATCAACATCCCCCTATAAGCTTTGGAAACAAGATATGAACATCCATCAAATATAGACAAAACATGACAGTAATCCTTAAAAAAAAGTAGTCTCGTAAGAACTTTTTAAAAAAGCATTAAATTTTTTCAAGCAAATGTAATTGGCAGGTGTAAAGCCAGATATTATGGTTGGAAAAGCTCTAGTTAGATATGTACGCAAAATGTGGAAGGACAAATAAGGCATGCCAACTGCTTGATAGAATGTCTCAAATAGATGTATCGTGGAATGCAATGGGCTCAAGATTCAAGGAGATTTTTGTTAGATATTATAGTGGAAATGCTTGGCTGCAATGCAATTTCTGAAAGAGAGTAGGGCTTCCACGTCCCTCTTCTCAGAAACAACATCATCGACTGCGTCAAGTAGCATACGGCTTCTCACAACATCTATCATCCCTCTAAGAATATTCATGCCAGGTTATCCATTCAAGAACAATATTCATAACTACAAGAACAAATATTTATACCAGGTTATCCATTCAAGAACTTGTAGTAGAATTAAGTTTGTAATTCGTAATAAGACAATGGACATTACAGATCGGATCAGTTATTTCTCTATTTATCCATATTTTGGTCGATCTTTGGGAAGTCACCTTACTGACATATAATCGGTAGCATACATTTAAAGTTAGCAACAACACCATCCCAATAACAAACACATACTTATAAGGTAAATCTGAAACAGTAATTACATTATTATTATAAACGATATTCAGAAGACTTGCAGCATACTTCATGTCGCCATTAATAACATCTATAGGTGATTAAGAGGAATAGCAGAGTTGACTACATGGTTATATCAGGAATAGCACACAAAATATTTTCTTGAATTAAATGAGAAAAGTGACATTACATACAATATATGATTGTGGAGATCACTATGAAATTGTTATCCTATTTAAGAGGATTTTAGTTCTCATGATTTACTACTATCTAAATGATTTACTACTATCTAATCAATAGACAAAGAAATACAATAAAGTTTCATTTATTTTCTCAATATGACTGTTCGGACTACATAAGGGACGGCTGTTCTTATTTTTGAAAAATCTCAGAAAACATTGACCGATCCCAAAATCTCTTCTTCTTCATCCCCAATTTCAGAACTTTCAGAGTCTCCAAAATATTTCTCATTCTCAGAATCATCATCAGAGTCCTTTTTAATTGTATGCATCCAAATCTGATCTTGAACAGCATCATATGAGATTTGTGCTTCCTTCTCAAAATTAACTTGTATTGTAAAATCCTGCATTAAATAAAATATATAGCGCTGTCGAGAATTTTGATGGATGTGCACAAAAACAGTAGCTCGGCCATGATTGGCTTTAGCATCATCTTTAAGAGACTTATAAATCTCTGCATCCAAACTTCTTCTAAACCCATCTGAAACAACACCCACAAACTCTTCCTTCAATTCTACTTCTTCTCCGAAACAGAATGTCAGTTGAATAGGTAAAACATTTGACTCCGCAAAATCATAGACATCACCACAAAACTGCTCAAAATGTGTGTGCAGTACAGCATTTTCAGGTTGGCTGTATACAAAAGATATTTCAGTGCCATCTGGAGCAATTATTCGCCTTTTCCATGACCCTTTCTCTTCATCAAATA
>MU223892.1:2064180-2080284 GCA_018584345.1 Thuja plicata
TTGCATCAAGTTGTCTGAGAATCCAGTGTTTCATGATAGGTCTAAACATATAGACATCAGGTAT
Organism: Thuja plicata; assembly: GCA_018584345.1. Classification (NCBI taxonomy): domain Eukaryota; kingdom Viridiplantae; phylum Streptophyta; class Pinopsida; order Cupressales; family Cupressaceae; genus Thuja; species Thuja plicata. The sequence goes on from MU223892.1 coordinate 2,064,245, forward strand.
CACTTCATCAAAGATTGTGTACAATGGGGGATTGTTCAGCTACAGTACATACCTATAGAGGAGCAGGTAGCAGACATTCTAACAAATGCATTGGGGAAGGCAAAATTCATCTTCTTCAGAGATAAGTTGGGTGTACTGCAGAACAACTTCCTCGCTAAGAGGGAGTGTTAGTTTGTTAGCTTGAACAACTGTCCCACCACTTGCTAACAATAATTAATTAATTATTAATTATTTGTTTGTTTGATTCCCCTAGGTGACAACTTGCAACACCTTGCAATTGATTTTTTTTTTGGTTGTTGGGTTGTAATTTATCTCAGCCGTTGATTGAGAATTGATCTTGGCCGTTGGTTTACCAAGGAGGGTAGTATAAAAGGGGGTCTAGGGGCATTTGGAGGGACATCAATCACATCACACCAACACAAGTTGGAGAGCATTTGTAGTGTTAGCAAATGAGTTTGCAGTGATAGCAAATAGTCTTGCAGTGTTAGCAAGGGTCCAGTGATAGCGTTGGGGATAGAAGTGGAGGAATATTAGCAGGAGGAGATAGGAGATTGTCTAATTTCTGCTAGTGAGAGGCAAGGAATTTTGTATCTCTTAATTTTCTGAAGATTAATATATATTTCTCATCTGCAGTACTAGTTTTCCCCTCGGGGTTTTTCTAGGGATGATTTGTCCAAAAATATTGTGTTCTTTGTGTTGCATATTTCTTTCCATATTTTTATTTGTGACGTTGCAGTTGTGTTATTTTTTGATATTCAGCTATAAATTTATTTTTAGGAGTTAAATAATATTTATGAGATAGGAGATTAATAATCAGTCACTGCAATAGGAATTTTCACAATTTGAACCTCCAAAAATATTTTAAAATGTGTGAGACTTCGAAAAGACTCAGTAAGCAATCTGGGAATGTTTTGAAACCTTTCCTCATTTTTGCATTTCCAAATTTCCTGCAAAATGTTAGATGAGAGAATATTCCAAAACATGTTAGCATCTTTATTAGCATTTATAATAAAACTAGTAACAATTTCAAAAATGCTGAAAATATATAAATTTGGAAATCTATTATTAAGTTAATAAAATGTAAATATATTTTAAAATACCCTTGTAGACTCTTAAATTATTGCTTTATTATTTGTTTTGAACATCATTTATAAAATATTTAAATGACAATTTTTTGGATATAAATTTATAAAATATTTAAATGACAATTTTGTGGATATTTCTTGTGAGAGTTATGGTGGGGGAAAAAGAATATTTTTTCATCATTCTTTCTTCCTATAGTCATCGGGCATACATTCTAATTTTGTGATTAATGTTACATTTTGTAAGAAGCTTAACCCAATCCCCTTTAACTGCATCTCAAAAAATTGTGTCAAACTTTTTCACATTTCATAATTACGTATGAATAATAGCTACATTTTTTTTTTCATATTAAGTTAGTTATTACTTATGCTGGTTAGGAAATATTAAATGTTAATTAAAATGAGCTTCTTTTGTTCTTTCTTGCGAGGCTTTAATGGCATATGATTAAAAGATGTGTTTCCTCCTTTAAATCTTTTTGTTCAGCTCCAAAAGATTGTACTTGTAAAATAAAACACAATATATGCATGTCTCAAATCCGTTACAAAGTTATTTCATCACCATAGATTAAACGGTTGTCACATCCTCTCCAACGGTTTTATTTCTTGTAACAAACTATGGTTAAACGCTATCATTGTTATCTTATGCAATAGCCAATCTATTCTTTAAGCGAATCTATTATGTATTCTTAAATTTTGTTGTCCAAGTATGTCTTTCATAGGCCTTTCATATCTACTTTGGTAAATCTCTCTTTATTTGGGGAAATTCTTTACATATGTAATTTATTTGGGGGTATAAGTGAAATATGCATTTGACTTATCTTATAGTTTAAATATTGCTTTGTTTTAGGTATATTTTCTCTTCCTCAAATATTCTTTTCTTGTAAGCCTTAGCTTTAATTTTTTATTTTTGGGATTTGTTGAAAGATTTGTTTGTGGTTTACCTTTAGTATAGTGTGGTGTCTTGTGGTATCCCTTGAGTATCCTTATGAATTGTTGTCAAAATTTATTACGCATCTCTCAAGTCATGTTTGGTAGCGTTGTGTTTTCCTGTGATGTGATTTAATGTGTAATGTGGGGCCTTATATTATCTCCTAGCACAGTGGAGTAGGCCTTAGGGTTCCACGTGGTTGGGTGACAAATGTTTTTCCATAAAGGGTCATTGTTGGCTCGTGATTTTGGTTCATGGTATTTAATAGTCTCTCCAACTTTGTTGTATCTTCATACCAACTACTTGAGAGATGGTCATTATTATAATTGTATCATATGATGTAAAGTGGATTCTAGCATTGTAAACACATACTCTTGTTATATGATTGTAATTACGTTGTGCTCGTGTGATGAGGTATCATAGAGATGTATTATTTATAATTGAATATAGTAATTATGTATTTGATTATCATCATTATGGAAAATATTAGTTGCATACAAATTAATGAGTTTAGCATTATCAATTTGATATTTCCATTTTATGTTTTAATTTCTAATTTGTTTATGCATTGCTAGTAGCGATGTCAGGGAACCTTAGGGGATATAGTGAGGTTATTTTAATGTTCTAAATTGTTCTATCATGATGTAGTGTTAATGTAAGATGTGTACTTTAAAAAAAGTGTCATGTTACTTAGAAGTCTTATATTATCCTCTCGGGTTCCTTGGTGGGGCGTTACACTACACCAACACCCCCCTTAAATATAACTTAGGTTGATGAAAACACAAGGATGGGTCTCGGCTAAAAGGCCATGTTAGGTACTAGTGTAGGAGCACCCTAAATGAACTAAGTGTTCCTTTTGAACTTAGGGTTTCCATCAAGGTCCTAAGTGGCCTCTAGTCATGTTAGAACAATAGGTTGATCATTGGACTTTTTTGTAAGACCATAGTTCCAAGATTGGCATCATATGAGCCCTTGGTCAACTATTGGTCAAATGATTGTCCCAAACCCTAGGAATAGTTTTCTTTTATGTTTTTAATGTTTGGATCCACTAGGGATCACAAAAATAATGTTTGGACAAATTTTGGTCACCAAATTTGTAAAATTGCAAAATATGCACAAATTGCTCAAAAGTTGTCAAGCAACTTTTGAGGAAGCATGACAACTTTTTGTCAAAGTTTGTAAAATGAATCCCAAATGGCTAGTTGGTTCAAATTTTTTATGTAACCTTTGGGATTTCCTACAAATCCCTCATAGGCGGGTGGTAGGCTCAACTTGATGTAAGTTTTTGGGAAAATCAATAAAGAATTACTATTTTCCTGCATTCTCGAGAGACTGTCTGTGTGTATGGTTGGGTATGGATCCATCTAAAGGAAAAGACTATTGAATAAGGTAACCCCATGTGTTAGCCTCCTTCTAAATTTTTTTTCATGACCTAATACCCTTCCTACCAAAACATATCAATTTTTCATTCTTACTTCCCTGGATTTTAGGCCCTAAATCAGGGTTTCATATGAATTGAGTGTATTTCTATTTTCCACCATGGGAATTCAATGAACCTTGCTGGAAAGAATGTTTTCATAATTTTCTTCAAGACTTTGCAGGATAGGTTCACCAAAGAGCAGGGAGATGGGCATGTCGTGATGCCCTAGGTGTATGTTGCTACGTATGCACCATTCACTGTTTCAGTACAATCAACATAACTCTTGTTTGGGGATTCATCAAAGCCCCTAAATCAGTGGATGAGACCCTTTTACACACCCTCATATTATCCAATCTTTTTTTGGCATTGGATGCGTTCAAAAGGTACTTTTAATGCAAGTGTAGACCTAATTAGTCCTAATTGCAGAAGCATTTTGGTGTGTCTTCATGTCTTTCCTTCACTTCCATGTTTTGGTGCTTAATACTAAGATCTTAGGCTATAAAGGGTGTCTGAAACCCTAATCCATTCTAGGTGTTATGTGGAAGAATCTTATTTAAGATCAAATATCCTTCGGGAAAAGGCTACAAGCCTAGTGTTGGGTTTGTGAAGCAACTATGTCGTGTAACTTGTCAAGGATGGAAAGAACCATTGGAACTATTTTTTAGAGACCTAAACAGACCACACCTATGAGAATAGGTCACCCCTAGTTCTGCAAGTCACTTTTGGGGTATTGTTGTTAATTTGGGTTGATGTTCTTGGTAGCCAACCTTTGGTAGTTTGTGTACTAGGATTGATAAGACCTATTGAATGGGTTACCCTTGGGGTGTCAGGTTGTGATAACCTTAACCAAGTCCTTTTCCACACTTGTGATAGGTGTGAATCACTTTTTCTTTTTGAGTTGTCTATTTAGGGGTGTATTACACTATTTTCAGTCCTTTGGAGGCTTCCTACCGCCCACTTTGCATCAAGTGGTATCAGACCTATTTCTGCTCCTGAGGATGAAGAGATCCTTCAAGCGTTACAAATATTGAACTTGCAAAGATGGTGAGAGAACAGAGGGCAGAAAATGTAGCCTTGACAAGAAGACTTCAAGTGTTGGAGAACAAGGTAGAGAGGGGTAAAGAAGACACTTTTGGTGGTGAGGAAGGGAGTGATTCAGAAGATGATGCCCCTCATAAGGATGTGAACATTCTTACAGACCACGGACCCTTCAAAGATGCCTTGAAATCTATGGGGAGGAGAACCATAGAGGAGGAGTTGGATTTACCAACTTTCAATGGGAAGATGAATGCAGACTTGGCCTTGGATTGGATAGAGGCCTTGAAAAGATTCTTTGAGTGTGAGGACATCCCTTAGAAGTAGAGAGTGAAGATAGAAAGATCCAACTTGAAGGGAGCAGCCCTAACTTGGTGGAATTTCATCCAAATAGAAAGGGTGAAGAATGGGAGAAGTATGATTACTTCATGGAACAAGATGATTTCATTGGTCAAGGAGACATATGTGCCTAAAGACTATGGGGTACAAATCCATAAGAAGAAGCAAAGTCTAAAGGAAAAAGAAATGGATGTAGGCTCATACACCGAGGAGTTCCTAAAACTATGCATGAAGAAAAATGTGGTAGAAGATGAAGAAGAAAAGCTAGCAAGGTATACAAATGGTCTTAAGGTATCAATTCAAGAGGAAATTAGCCTACACTACCCTACCATAGTAAACAAGTACTATCAAATGGAACTCATTGTAGAGAAGAAGTGGAAAATAAAAAAGGAGTTTGGCAAGGGAAAGAGAAATGACAATGGAAAGAACTTTAGAGGAAGAGGAACCTCTTGCAATAGAGGATAGTACAGTGCTAATAGCAGCAGGACCACTGACCAAGGAGACAAAGAAAAAAATGATTCAAACTTTAGAGGAAACTATAGAGAGAGAAGACCCTTCAATATAGGGAGAACAAACACTGGAAGAGGAAATGGACCCCTAAGGTGTTACTACTACAATCAGTTGGGACACCATGCAAGAAGATGCCCTGAGAAGAGAAACAACAAAAACCAAGGAGAAAGGAGAACACAACTCATTCAAGAGGAAAAAAAAGAAGAAAATGCAAATGCAAGGAACTTAGAACTAGAGGAAGAAACATGCCTAATGATGAGACAAGTCTTCCTTCAAGTACCACAAAGCCAAGAACCTCCTCAAAGAAAGAATCTCTTCAGGACAAAGATCAAATGCCATGGAAAGGTATGTAATTTTCTCATATATTCTAGTTCAATTGAAAAATTGGTATCTTGTGAAATGGTTCAAAAATTAAACCTTCCTAAGAAGCCACGTCCTTTCCCCTATCATGTCTCTTGGCTAACAAAAGGTCAACAAACCTTAGTAACTGAATAAGCTTGGATAGAATTCTCTCTAGCAGACTTTAAGGACAAAGTACTTTGTGATGTTGTTGAAATGGATGCCTCCCACATCCTTCTAGGCAGGCCTTGGTAGTATGATGTTGATGCCACACACCATTGTAGGAAGAATACCTAATCTATCACCAAGGATGGAAAAACCTTGACCATGAAGCCCCTGCCTGATACTAAAACTGAGAAAGAGCCTACTGTCATCACTTTAGGTGAAAAATAAATGTTAAAGGTGTTGAAGGAACTTGAAATTGAAGCCTTTGTCCTAGTCTCCAAGCAAAAGGATAGTAAAAGGTCTGATAATAATGGTCCTATACCAGATGAAGTTAAGAAATTGCTTACAAAATACAATGATGTCACTGCCAGTGACCTACCCTCAAGCCTCCATCCCTTAAGAGATATTGGTCATCAAATAGACCTAATACCTAGTTCCTCAATACCTAACAAGGCCCCATACAAAATGACACCAATTTGGCATGCAGAGATTGCAAGACAAGTCAGTGAACTGTTGGAGAAAGGACTAATTCAGAAAAGTCTCAGGCCATGTGTTGTCCCATCAATTCTTGCCTCTAAAAAGGATGGAAAGTGGAGGTTATGTACTGACAACAAGGCCCTAAAAAAAATCACAATAAGATATAGGTTCCCCATTCCAATAATGGAAGATTTACTTGATCAATTAGGAAATTCTTGTTACTTTACAAAGATTGATTTAAAATCATGCTATCACCAAATTCAGATAAAACCAGGTGATGAATGGAAGGAAATGAATAAAACAATTGAAGGTTTGTTTGAGTGGCTTGTTATGCCCTTTGGTTTGAGTAATACCCCTTATACATTCATGAGGCTCATGAATGAGGTCTTCATTGATTTTATTGGCAAGTTTGCAGTCATATATCTGGATGACATTTTGATTTACAGTCATAGCAAAGAGGAACATCTTGATCACGTGGAACAAGTTTTGAGGAGAATCCATCAACATAAGTTAGTGATTAACTTGGAAAAGTGTATGTTTATGAAAAAGGAACTTGTTTTCCTAGGGTTTGTCATTTCACAAGGCACCCTAAAAATGGATCCACAAAAGGTTGAAGCAATTGTCAACTGGCCTCCACCAAAGAAAAAAGGTGATGTTAGAGGCTTTCATGGTTTAGAAAATTTTTATAGAAATTTTATTAATAAATTTAGCCATGTGTGTGCCCCTATGTTCGACACTATAAAAGGTGGAAAAAGGACAAAGTTTGAATGGACCAAAGAAACTGTCAATGCATTCTAATATCTCAAAAATAGAGTGGCCCAATACCCAATCCTAGTGCTCCACGACTTTAATAAGGTATTTACTATTGATACATCTGCAAGCAACATGGAAATAGGTGCAATCTTGAGCCAAGAAGGTAAGGCTATAGCATTTTTTTCAAAAAAAATAAATGATGCAAAGAAGAGGTATTCTACATATGAATTAGAACTTTATGCAATGGTACAAGTCCTGAAAAAATGGAGACAATACTTACTCCCTAAATAATTCATTTTTTATACTAATAACCATGCACTAAGTTTCTTAAATAGTCAGGAAAATCTTGGAGTCAAACACATCAAATGGATGGAGCAGTTGCAGGCCTATACCTTCAATATAAAGCACAAAAAAGGGGTAGCAAACAAGGTGGCTGATGCCCTAAGAAGAAGGGTTGGATTGGTTGAGGAAGTACAACTTCAGAGTGTATGGATTGACTACCTAAAACATCTATATGTAGATGATCCATAATTTGGATAAATTTTTGAGGTATGCACTAAAATGATAGGCAAATATCATATTGATTTTTTTGATTTACTAATTTAGAATGGACTTTTGTTTAAAGGATCCCAATTGTGCATTCCTAAATGTTCTATGAGAACCAATATTATTAAAGAGAAACACCGTGGTGGCTTACGAGGACATTTTGGGATAGATAAGACCACAAACCTAGTAAAAAGAATCTATTTGTTGCCAAGAATGTGGAATGAAGTCAAGAAATTTGTAGAATATTGTACTATTTTCCAACAAGGAAAAGGGGTATCCACTAATCAAGGACTGTACCAACCCCTACCAATTCCCTCTAGGCCATGGGAATCAATTTCAATGGACTTTTTAATGGGTTTACCAAGAAAAAAACATGGCTATGATAGTGTTTTTGTCATTGTGGACCAATTCAATAAAATGGTGCATTTTGTTCCTTGCAATAGCACCAATGATGCTTCACATATTGCACACTTATTCTTTAAAGAATTAGTTAGAATCCATGGTCTACCAAAAAAAATAGTTTCTGACAGAGATGTAAAATTTCAAGGTCACTTTTCGAGGACACTCTTCAAGAAATTGGGCACCAATCTGAGTTCTATTTCAGCATACCACCCACAAATAGAAGGGAAAACAAAGGTGGTAAACAGATCTCTTGGCAATCTCCTAAGATGCCTTACAAAAAAGTACACCCAAATTTGGGACGTGATCTTACCTCAAGCAGAGTTTGCATTTAATGATTCAATGAATAGGTCCACTGGAAAGACACCTTTCCAAACTGTGTATAGACTCAATCCTAAAGGTCCATTAGAATTTCTAGAGTTACCATCTGATTTCAGAGTTAGTGCACAAGGAGAGGAATTGGCTAAAATCATTTCTAAAGTACAGACAGAAGTGAAAGAGACACTACAACAGTCCACCATGAAATATAAAGCACAAGCAGATAAGAGAAGGAGAGAGATTCATTTCAAGGTTTGAGATAAAGTATGGGCATACCCAAGCAAAGAGAGATTCCCTAAAGGTATATACTCCAAGTTACACATGAAGAAAGTTGGACCTTGCACTATCCTCAACAAGATGGGTGAAAATGCATATGAAATTTCCTTGCCTCCTACTTTACTCATTTCTCCTATTTTAAATTTTGCAGACCTCACCCCTTTCAAGTGTGTTGCAGATGTTACTAATGTGCAGGATCCACATGAGGAAGATGATGGAGACTATGTGACAGATCTCCCACAAAGAAAACAAATGGAGTTAGACACAATTTTGGAATCCAAACTATTAAAGAAAACAAGAAAGACCAAGTACATGCAATATTTAGTGAAATGGAAAGGACTCCCTCCAATAGATGCTACCTGGATGACAGAGGATCAGATCAAACAATATGGAACCACTGGGACCAGTTAACCTCAAGTAGGAACTTGAGTTCAAATCTCATGCGGAGTATGGTGCAGGAGCACCCTAAATTAACTAAGTGTTCCTTTGGCACTTACATTTTCCATCAAGTTCCTAAGTGGCCTCTAGTCATGTTAGAACAATGGGTTGATCATTGGATTCTTTTGTAACACCATAGTTCCAAGATTGGCATCCTATGAGCCCTTGGTCAACTATTGGTCAAATGATTGTCCAAAACCCTAGGAATATTTTTTTTTTTTTTTTTTTCATGTTTGGATTAACTAGGGATCACAAAAATAAGGTTGGGACCAAGTTTGGTCACCAAATTTGCAAAATTGCAAAATATGCACAAATTGCTCAAAAGTGGTCAAGCAACTTTTGAGCAAGCGTGACAAATTTTTGTTAAAGTTTGTAAAATGACTCCCAAACGGATAGATTTAGTACCAGATGTGATCAACAAGCAATACTTTATCATTATTAGTTTTTCCATCCAGAGAAATAGATCCAACTCCAATGATAATCTTAGGATTATTGTCACTAAATCTTACAACACCACCATCATATCTTTTCAGACTAACCAACTTATTTTTATCTCCAGTCATATGATGTGAACAACAACCACTATCAATAACCCATTCATATTTCTTTTCAACATGGGATACTAAGGATTTTTGTCCCTGTAAAGGTTCATCATCCTTAATAGCAATAAATCCAATCTCATCATAGTCAAAAACTTCATCATTAGAAACACCATCACTAGCATAAGAACATTCCTTGTATTTTGGATACCTAGATTTATAAAACCTAGGTTTATGCTTTGGAACCCTTGTAAGGCATTGAGATGCAAATTGACCTATCTTGTTGCATGAAAAACATTTCAAAGGTAACTTTCTTTCAAATTTACCCTTACCTCTATTTTTTCTTCTAGAAATTAGGGCCACAACTTCATCTATCTTCCTTTCTTCTTCTTTTATCTATTCCAATTCATTAGCATATTGTCCAAGTTCTTCTCTCAATTCACTATTGCTGGTGCTTGCAATTCTTGATAAGGTCTTTTTGTTTCTATGCATAGTTTCCTTGAATGCTGACTCCCATTTAGGTAAAGAATCTCCCAGTTCCGTGGCCTCAAAGGTAGTTAGTTTTCAAATACAAATCTCTCTATTGAAGTTAGGTGTAAAAGGTATAATCTCTTCTATAGCTTGTACTTTAATTTTGTATATAGGTTTCGAGGATCTGATAATTTTCTCAATCAGTTCTTCCTCACTATAAGTACCTCTAGAGTTCCTGATGCCAATAACAACTTCAATAATTCTCTATCAATATGCTCTAATGTTGTCATCATCTTTCATTTTAAATGTTTCCATCTTTGCCTTCCAATTCTATAACTTCGCCTATTTTGTAAACTTATCTCCTTCATACAGTGCTTCCAATTGTCAAAATTTCATGTGCAAAATCTAAGTCTTTTACCTCTATGAATTCACCTTTAGATAGTGTGATTATCAATTCTTCCTTGAGACCATGTTACATGAGAATATCTTCTTTTCATCCTCAGTAGCTTTATCTAATTCATCCTCATCTTTCATATGTTCCTTTCTTTTAGTAATCATCCATAGTCGATTCCCAAGCATAGAAAATGCGTTCTCATCTTGTTATTCCAATTGTCAAAGTTTTTAGGATCAAGCTTTAGAATATCCTTCCTATAGTTAGTCATCTTCAGGATCACCTCAAGTTGTTAAGATTTCTCTCTAAGGACTAGTAGTGCTGATACTGATTGTTAGGAATAATAGTCCACCGACACAACTAAGAGGGGGGGTGAATCAGTTGTGAGACAAATTATTAAACATTAAACTTTATAAACCAAAAATTCTCATCAAATGATAACACATGAACTGCCAACACCATAACAAAATCCTTTGTTGTCGAGGAAACCCTGTTGAAGGTAAAACCCTAGTGGGAATTAGCACCAAAAAATGATATACTGAGAGTATAGTATCCCTGTTAAATGATTTATCCTTGTCAGGAGCTTATTACAACCTTACAGTATACTCTCCCTGTTAAAGGATAGACCCTATTAGGATTCAAGAGTAAAAGTGGACTCACTACCCAGGCACACTGCCCAGAGAAGGTTAAATCCACCATCAAAGATTTACAATTCAAACAAGCGTATATAGAAAATATACAATCAAGTGAATTGTTTGATAGAAACTCTTTTCTTTGTCACCTCCAATGAAGTACAATGTGTAACTAGGTCTTGGGTGTTCAGAGCACAAATTACTTGGTATTCATGTGATTCGAAGGCTGGGTAGGATATTTCTTCCACCAAGAAGTCATAGTGGAATTGATGTTCCTCTAATTGTAACATGGATTCCAGTGTAGCCATAGTATCTGCAGCTTTATTATTTTTCCTAGGACTTGCTAGAACGTGATGAAGACAAAGTATTTCTTTAGGTCAACAACCAATTGCTTGTAGGGCATCAACTTCTCATATTTTGTCTGATAATCTCCATTTACTTGATTGATAATGAGCTCGGAGTCACCATACACATGTAACTCTATAATATTCCATTCCATAGCAAGTTTAAGACCATTGACCAATGCTTCATATTCAAAAATACAAAAAAAATTAGAAAATTGATCTTGAAGAAATTCAAAAATAGTGGAAAAAGTCCTGAAGAAAGGTATCCTTGGTGAAAACCTTACAAACATGCACCTTGATACTACAAAAACATTCAAAAAAGAAAAAAATGGCAAAAAAATAGAAAAAGAGAAAAGTGCCTTGATGAAAACCTGGCATAATAGGGATCTTGGTAGCGAAAAGGAGAAGCTTTGCCGAGTGGTGAAAATCTAGAAAACAGGCGTCATTCGAACTCTGTGCTCTATCTATCCATGCACTGATGATGCTATAAATTCATACTTGAACCTGTGCTATTTGATGACTCTGATTCCTTACACGTGTCGTATCCTTGTTTGGGATTTGTCTACATGTATGTCTGCATCTGCATCTTAGGAATAGTCATACTACACTGGGGGCATATTTGCTAGCTTGGTCAGTTCGCCCCTGATAGGTTGTCCTAAGAATTTTGTCCAGGATGGTTCACCTCTCCAAAATAGTAACAGACATCACAGGCATCCCCAGATAGAGGACAGAGTCCTGATGATGATGATGATGCAGATGATAGGGGTGGCAGAGATTTGGGTGGTAGCAAAGAGGTGGCTAGTGGTAGTGGAGAGGGTCAATGTACTTGATTTAGATTTTTTGCACCTCGAATGGAGCTAGGTCCATTACGTACAGGAAAGCAACAGAGACAGAGGCATCAGCAACAGAGGCCACAAGATAGGTCATAGGATAGGCCATCAGGGAAGGATATAGGCAGGGGTTCTGGTCAGGATGGACATCCTTTATGATAGTGTGAGTGGGAGCGAGAGCACCTCAGGGATAGGATTTCTATTTTAGAGGCTAGGATCATCACAACAGATGCTTTGCTGGTAGATAGAGATGCATAGCTCGAGTGGCTGAGGGAAGAGAGAGACACATAGGCTCGTACTGTGCTACACCAAGGGTAGAGAGTGACATATTATTATGCTCTATATCATGGAGTCATACTAGAGGGTGAGAGGCCACCATCTTTTTCACGTTTGGCTCAGCAGTCAGAGGGGGCCATGCCACCACCACTAGATCCATTTGTACCACCTCCTCCTCCTCCAGACTAGGGAGAGAGGGGAAGTCAGAGTTGACATTTTTGGTTGAAATCCTATTTACTTGATGCGATCCCCAATTTTTGGGATGCGATGGGGCATTCGGGATGCGACCCTATTTTCACAAGAAGTGACACAGGATGTCGCATGCGACCATGTTCAAACAAGGTGCAAAAAATTGCAAAACCAACCAAAACTTATAGCATGCGACATAACAGGGTGTGATCCTAGATTTTTAGGGTGCGACCCAGGAATTTGGTCAAAAACTGGAAGCAACGCGAGATTGACAGGAAGTGATGCAAAATACGTGATGCAAGACAAGACTAAATTGGCTATAACTTGCATAAAAATGCATAAAACTGAAAACTGGAAATTTCAAAAAGTAGGTTTTAAGGTACTTACCAGAGGTGGGTAGTTAGCTGGACATTGATGTCAACGAGTGAGCTTGAAATGATGCCTATGCACGGGGACCACCATCTTCTCTGCAGAGCTCTCTGAATTGCCAAGGATGATAGCAAAAATGAATAGTTAAAAAGTCATTTTTGAGATATATATTAGAATTTTTGAGCTATTTAGGATCTTTGAAACTCTTCCTTGACAATTGAAACTCATTTTGTTCTCTTTCTGATAAATTGGGAACAAAATCAAACGCACCAACATTGTTCTACATAGAGCAGTATAATTTTTATGATAGTTCCTAAAAATATAGAATTGCTCCATATGTTTCAAAAATTAGTTTTCCAGGTTTTATATCATCAAAATTGCACACTTCATCACAAAACTTGGTCAAACATCATTTACTCAGACTCAAAACTCATATTTGTCATGTAATTAACTTGATCCCCGTGTGTTTACTCTTAACACACTTTCATTCCTTCACTTCTTCTAATCCATTATTTCTCAACCTAACCGATCACTGCAAGTGATATATCATTCAATAGAGGGATTTTATTCTTTGCTTCGATTTCATTCCTAAGGGGGCATGATCATACTATATTCAATCAAGTTCTTGCTCAAAACAACATTAAAATGACTTCGTTAACAAAAAAATAAAGGCATGACGACTCCTTGACTAAGTCAGAACTGTTGGATTGAAGGCTTTGGTTCTCACTAGTTGGGTATCTTATGTCTACCTCTTCCTTAGATTCTTATTAAAGATCCTGGTAGCTTTATAATGGCCTTTGTTCAATCAAGTTTGGAGTCAGTATTATCAATTCTCGGAGGACAACCAAGTTCAGAATTGATATCTTTAAGATATTTTCTTATTGACCTTTGTACGACAACCAAGTTCAAAGTCAATTCTATCAGTTTATTTCAATCAAGTGCGAGATTGATCTCATTAGGCATTTTGTTCAATCATGAGCAAAACTCTCAAAATTTTTGAAGTCAACATCAAAAACTTTCTTTGAATCAATGTGTTGCTCTGACATCAATTCAAAGAGGGGAAAATGTAACCACCCTAATTTGGTCTTCTCTGATTATAGAATCTATTTTTCCTAGGTGTTATCATACCCCAAATTATGTCAAGATAACTCTTCAATCGGTTGGCATAAATCATCCAAATTAAATTTAATTTCCTAAGTGATTTAATCACTAATTTACATTAACTACTTTAGCCAATCCAATCCAATCAAATCAAATAAAATAAATATCAAAACATGGCTAAGGTAATTAATTTAAAAGGAATTAAATGAAATCCTAATTATATCTCATCATTTGCAAAAGCCTATCCCCTAGCTCAAATTAATCTAATTAATTGGCTATAGTCCTAATTAATTATCAAAAGCAATCAAAAGCTTAAATAATTAATTTCCATATTTTTGAATGAATATATTAAATATAATTCATTTCATTAATATTCCCTCTAACATAACCTACCTCAACCACCTTAACCCTGGGTTGAAACTAATCTCAATCCCTTCACCCATGCTAAGCCTTCTTCTAATCTTAATTTCATCCTAACCCCCTTCCTAATGATGTCACATTCCTAATTTTGTGATTAGGAATTCAACTCACTTGAGAAAGTCAACTTTCTCAAGCTTGGACTTGTACACCCTCACCACGCCTCTTAAATGCTCTCATAAATGAATCATTTAATGCATATTCCCTTTACCATGCCTCATTAATGCCTCTTACACCTTCATTAATGGCTTCCTCTCTCCTCTCACTCTCAATTTCCTCTACAAAGAGGATGAGTTTTAAGCTCAAATGCCCTTAATTTTGAAGTGATGTAAGCATTTTTATACTGTTGAGATTATCATAGATTTATAATTCTTCTTAGTTCTATTATTATGCATTGTTATAATCTCCATTTTTAAGAGCTAGAATGCACGTTTCTTGAATGCCTTATTTAGTTTCCTATGAATATTTCATTCTAGGTTGTATATGTCACTAATATTTATGCATAATAAAAGGGAAATTATGGCATTTTTCATACTCCTCCTAGATAGGAAGCAATGGGTCGATTTTGGTGATTGCTATGTTTTGTTAACTTTTGTTTTCGCTAATGCAATCATTTATTGAAGTGTTGTGTCTTTCTTAATAGGTGCATCAAATCACACACACAATGAATATATCCTCTTCTCTAAATTCAGAAAATAGTCAAGCTTCATAGCTTCTTCACTTCTCTGTCAATCACCTTCTCTTCATACACATACATACACACATCTTTACAAAAGAAAAAATCTCTCATATATACCGTATTACAATAATTGATTAGGTTGGCCAATTAAGATTTCCTAATATAAAAATAAATATTTTACCCCTTTCTAAGATACATACGGTATCTAAAACAAGTATAAATTAATTACAATACATCAGATATAGTCCAAGAATCCACAATCCATAATCACAATCCACAATACACACTACAACTCCGAAGTCGGCCCCAAATAGGTCTCCTCTAGAATATATGCCACAACAGATGTTATCATCAGTCATACAACTTAAGACCCATCACAAACATTCCTGAACATGTCTTCTATCATCCTTTAAGCTCACATAACCTGAATCACCACCGCGTGTAATAGGGTGATCCCACAATAGTGGGTTACACTTTTTTTCCTAAACGGACATTGAACTCTACATTTTGAGAAAAGCTTTCACATTCGGATGCATATTTTCGTTAAACTGTTTGAAATCGGAAGACAAAGTAAACTAGAGTCTTCTAGGATTTTCTGTCTAGATTCTAAATATAATTTTTTAATTTTTTTTTGAATTGATTTTAATGGATTTTTTTTTCTCCCACTAAAACTGCTATGTTGCTGAAAATGTCTTTTTCAAAAAGGTACAATGACTTCGTACAACATAACTTTTTTTCTAAGATAGATATCGATGTGCTTCTTTTGAATTTGGTTTT
>MU223892.1:2133529-2176957 GCA_018584345.1 Thuja plicata
TATATATATATATAATTTACCTCATTTAGTCGACTCTCTATTAATTATCACTTAGTCGGGTCTCTATTACAAAATAATTAATAATGCAAAGAGTAAATACATAGTCGGTGCTCTGACATAACCAAAATGTATGTTATCCACAATCATAATCCAACTTCACACGTTGCGAGTCCATGTCATACTCCTTTAATCATCACTAATATCCAACTGCTCTATTACGCTGTTATATTGTCGTCGTATCTCTTCAAATCATTGTTACTCTCTATAATCATCTTCAAAACACAATCGATCTTAATGAGGGGCATACATATCCCATAGTATCTTCCTTTAAGCTCACACGTCCTCAACTGTCATACACAATCTTCTATATCCAAAATAATATTGTTATACTTTGTACTTCTACTTCTATACTTAGTCATTTTGAAGACTGTATCTCCAAAACCGTTCTTCAATCAAATCGATCAATATACCAGATCTGTTGCCATAAATGTCAACCCATAAGTGCCTCATACCATACTAAAAACATTACTTGCCAAAAACTTGGACAATGGAGAAAAAATTAGTGCTGAAGATGAAGAGTTTACAGAATACTCAAGAAGAATTTGGATGAAGAGGTGAGGATGCGTATTAAGAAAATGAATATTTAGTACAAGGCTAAGGCATATCAGAAAATGAGACATAAGGAATTTCTTATTGGAGATGAGGTTAAGGTTCATTTGAGAAATAAGAGAATTCTAGTGGAAACATACAATAAGTTGAAGATGAATAAATTTGGACCATGAAAAATCATGATGAAGCATGATTCAGGTAATGCTTATGAAGTAGAGTTGCCCAGTGAACTGGATATTTTACCTTTCTTTAATATTTCATATTTGATAGAGTATCGTGAAGGCAATATGGAAGATGAAATAGAAAATGCATAGTAGAATATTCCAGCACCTACTTCATCTACAAAGGAGATAGAAGACATCTTAGATAGTCATGTTGGAAGAAGCACAAGAAATATGTAGGATGCAGAGTATCTGGTAAAATGGAAAGGATGACATGTTGAATATTCATCATGGCTAACAAATGAAGAGGTTTACCGCCTTGGTTTTACTCTGTACACCTATGACATGACAAGGTCACCTCTAAAATTACTCTGGGTGTCTGATGCAGGAGCATCAAGGTTGTGAGAGAAATCTTGTATCACCCAAAAAATATTGTGTAGTTTTTCAATATGGGCTATCTTTGGACAGGGTTACTATTTTTGGAAAGTTTAACATTTTTAGTAAGCCTTCTTTTTGAGCTCAAATTGTTCCAATTTCTACCCTGGAGGTTCATTTCGAATAAATAATCCAGCCAGTAAATTTTAATGGCAAGATCAAGTCTGGTTTTGATGATATTGAATTTATTTGGTTTGGCGAGGTGGTACAAAAACTTTGAACTCAATTTTGAAGTCTTTAGAGGCTCCGAAAGGAGGTCAAACTTTGATCGTCTCACACTTTGAGAGAGTAAGTTGTTGAGCACTTCGTGGGATTTCTAAAATGGGGATTTAAAATCCAATCAACTCAACAGTTTACAAGTTTTGGTTTTCAGAAGTTGGGCCATCAAGACTTGAGTTTCAATACAAAAGGAAGAGAGAAAAATCACTTAATGCTTGAATTTGAAATGTTGAGTGCCAAAATGGGAAAAATTCAATTTCTAGAATGTTCTAGGGTGGTTAATTGTTCCACCTATATAGGGCTTAAGGGGGGATTTTGGGGTCCAATTCTGGACCAGTGTATATTGCGGCTCTTTCTTGTAGATTATTGTAATGAAAATGCCCATGTGGTTGTAGCATGTTACCTTTTTGAATATTATAATATTGTTTCATTAAAGATAATAGGAGACAAGTGTTTTTATTCTATCCATTGTTATGTTCTTGTAATTTTATATTTATTTCCCTATTGTGTTGTGTGTGTTTAATTGAATAAGGGGAGTACCCTTCATCATACCCTCATAAGTATGTTAAAGAATTTGAGAAAATTTCATCATCATCTATTCCCTTTGTTTATTTATCTTCTTCCACAATAACTTTCAAAAGGTTGGAAGTTGGGTCTAACATATTTCGCTAGCTACACCTCAATGGAACATAAATTGGTAGATTAAGCATTTCCAAACCCAACCTTTGGTAACCAGATTGTTTGCAATGTGACATACAAGACCACACCTTCTCTAATACCAATAATTTGAATGTGGTGGTGAATTCATGAAAAATTGAAGGTAAGCATAAACTTGCAAGTATTGTGAAAAATGGGCAATAGAAAAAGTTGAAATGAGAGTTGTATGTGTAAAAAGTCCCCATTATCTTATTAAAAATAATTTCTATACACATCTAGAATCTCAACAGCCTCATGATTCCAACCAATTCAAACTGGAGAGCTTTGGAGAATAAAATAATTAAAAAAAATCAAACACATCTAGAATCCCAACAACCTCGTGATCCCAACTAATTTGAAATGAAGAGTTTTGGGAAACAAAAACAATAAAAAAAATTTATGAATTTTAGAATAATACAAAATTGGATACCCCAACTTGGTAGGGTCATTACTTTCTTCTGATTGCTCATAATTTAAAACTGCTTACATCATTCAAAAGGTATTGAACAAATCTAATTTCAATCCCTTAAAACCATGCCTTTGGTTATTAATTTAATTGAACGAAACTACTTCTCACCCCAAATTAAACATCAAGCACCTTTGAAAATTTGATTTACTAGAACATAGAAAATACTGAAAAATTAGATATTTAGATTTTCTAGTTTTCATCATCTCTATAACATCTGGAATGTTTTGTACCTTTCCCAATATAGTTTGGATCATATTCAAACTGTTATGGACATTTTCTATCATGCCTTAGATAATCTTCATACTACTCTGGACCTCTCCCAACACACGCTATATCATAATCCTCAAGACCTGGTGTGGGGCCTCAAAATATTGATAATTCTACAACTACTTTCCACTTGCCTCTAGTCCATCAAGAAAGGAATCCAACCCTTAATAATGTATACCGCATTCAACTCTCCTTAATTTTCAAGGGTTATTTATTGAGGACCCTGATACCTTCCTCTTTGAGTTTGATGTCTTGTGTCAAGGTTATGACTATGTTATAGATGTCCATAGGATAAATTTGTCTTTCTTTTTTGTAATGTCCACACTAAGGGGGTTAGGAAAATATGTTAGTGTTCACATATATGTTAGTAATATTAAATTTATTAGGTTTGTTAGGATAATATGAAATTATGTTTTTGTATGTGTATTTCTATTCAAGTTGTTAAATCAACTCTAATAAAGTGGAAGTTGTTCCTATAATATAGAATTGAAGCTCCTATAAAGATGTACTATGATTGAACAAAGAGGAAAATGAGATAATATAATTTTATTGTATGTAATATTTGTAGTCGTGGAAATTTTTTAAATAGGATTACAAGAGATGTTTACACACATGGTTCAAAAAAGAATCTATCGTGGAATCTGAAAGAAATTGCATCAAATTAGTTTCTAGACCTAACTAACTTTGAAATCTATATTTCATTTACTAAATTCTATTTAAGCATCTATAAAAAATTGTTATGTTTCTATCAAATAAAAAAATACAAAGTCATTGAAGATTTTTCTAATGAAGGGTTCACCAGTTAGTGTGTTGGTTAAGTGGTGGTGTTGTTATTGTCCCCGCCTAGGTCAAAAGTGTTTCGCGTGGAGCCAGAGGGTGTGTCCTGCGAGCGTCACTAGTCACTAGTCACGTTAAAAAGTTTACCAGGGACTTTAAAAAAATAAAGAGGTGCAATGGTTACGTTGATAGTAAAATATACTTTGAATAATATTTTAGAGGGTATAAATTATAAATTATAAAAATTGTATTTATTAGTGATTATTATTTATTTATCATACTTCAATCTTAATATCATACTTTTGAACACTTACATTTTTTGGGGTCAGATTTTGAAAGTTGTGTGAGAAGCAATGCAACAATGAGATGAAAAAAGAACCGTAAGTACTACAAAGTTTTGGAGACCACGTCACTAATACATTTGGGCCTCATTTTTTACCATTATTTTTTACCAAAGCCCATTGGCTTATGATGTTCACTTTTTTTTGTTTATGTCCCGATTTTGTCAAAATTTTGACTCCAATTAAATTTACTGTCGAAACTTCAATGAAATCGAGATATAAACTAAAAAAAAGTGTATGAACTCACTTCATTTTGTTTTAGGTAGATTGTGGGCGGCATGGAGGGTTTCAGCAAGCAAATTCACATCATTTTGCAGGTTGGAAAAAAATTTAGCTTTTTTGTTTTGATTTGTGCTTTGTGTGATGGTAACCTATGATGTATGTAATTCATGCACAACTAGAACGCGACTTGTGGGTGTATTCTCATTTGCACCATTTCCACTTGGCATGCTCTTTGTTTTCTCTCTAAATATAAATATAATTCTCCGGCTTTGTGATATTAATTTTTTTTACAACTTTCTGGACGGCTCAAACTTCAAATGCTTTTCAATTGATTCATTTGAACTGCACATCACAGTGTCAGTGCAATAGTTATTCTCATTGTTGAAGTGAAATAGTTATTCTCATAGTTGATGTGCAATATATATTCTCATACTTTTCATATTAACCTACCTATAGACGATGACCAATCCCCCCAAATTGATAAATCCCATGGAGTTTTAGCTGTGATACCTGATAAAACTAGACAGATTCATACGACAAGATCACCACAGTTTCTAGGCCTGAAACCTACTACAGGATTGTGGCCTGAATCAGACTATGGGTCTGATTTGGTGGTGGGCGTTCTGGACACTGGAATATGGCCCGAGAGGAAGAGTTGCAGTGATCAACGAACTTTGGTCGAAACCCTCACCAAGACTGGTCTACATATCGACCATTCTGTGTCAAAATTTAGCGTCGTGGGTTTAACATCCTAGTTGGATGGGCCAAACATTTTGACTGACATTGGTCGAACGTTCGATGCATAAACTTGGCAATTGCAAAAGTCAATTTTGACCAATATTGTCGTAGAACATTCGACCTTAACAATGATGTGTTGAAAATTTTGACTAGAAAAATAGTGACAAGACCATTTGTCAATCATTCCACCAATCTAGGTAGAAAATTTGTCCAATTGTTTGCCAAAAATAGGTGCCAATTCTAGTGCAAATTCTACTAGTGCGTGAAGCCTTGATCCTAATTAGTTCACAGCTAATAGCATGGCATATTTGGCAGCTAAATGGAAGATAATATCAAATTGTTTTGGAACTGTGGAGATTAATTTATGGATTGATACATCATGCTGTTATTTTTATTTACTCTGTTATTTTTAGTTACTTCTTGATTTACTTCTTGATTTGCCTTCTTTGTTCCGTTTCAAATTTTTGTTTACATACATTTGGTTGTTTTGGTTAGGTTTGGAATAAATACAACAGGAAATAATTGTAGTTGATATCTTTTGTCTTCAATCTCAGGCAAGAAGACTAAATAAATATTAAAACTTATGAAAACTTTATAATATTAAAACTTACTTTCACAATATTTAAATAAATTGACATTATTATTAGTATTTGTTAAAATAAACTATATACAAAATATCAAAATATTTTTTTTATTGACTAATAATTATTTTGTACATTATAATTTTTTTATTTAAACTAGTATAGTTATCTTTTCTTAAATTATTTTTGTGAATATTTAATATTTTTACTCCATGTTATCAGTATAGTTATGTCCCCGAAGTAATTCTGTATGTTATATAAATAATATAAAGAAAAATACATTAAAACAGAGTTTAAATAAATTTTTTATCAATACAAAAAAAAATGTAGAAGACTTTTTTTCTCGTCTTGTAGAAGATTTGAATTATGCCGTTTCAAACTCTTGATACAAAGTAGAGCAGTGTTAATAAGCCAAAAAAATTATATTAGTTATGAACAATAAGGCAATCGTAGAGTCTAAATAGATGTCACGTCATTTGCTATTTGATATATTTATATAAAGTGAGAAATACAGTATATTACAGGCAATGCAGTTTGTTTTCAGCTCAGAAGTCCAACATTATGGACCCTGTTCTTGACGTTACTTTTAATGTAGCTGTGTCAAGTGACAGGAATTTCTCCCAATCCGGCGAAAATGAGGGATATCAAGCACTGTACTTTGCACTATTCTACACTGGAAGTTCTCTACAATAAGCTGTGGAGTACAGTATAGAAAGTGAGAAATGAGATTGAAATAATATATATAGCGCCACAAACATTTCGATCACGAGGGAAAATTATCAGAGGCGCGTTGAATGCCTTTGAATAAAATAGTTCTAGAAGAACGACACGTGCTACCGTTAACCCAATCCAACTGTTAAAGATAATTGAGATAACCCAGGTTGGTGTAGTGTATTTATATGATTTTAAGAAAAGGCTCACTACTATTTATAGATTGAGATTTGTTTTCGTATCTTTACATCTGCAGTCTGCTTATATAAACTTCTCTTCTGCAATATTTTTATAAAAGATTTCACCGTAACTACAAATTGTCTTTAGTGTGAATCACTGTTAAGAGTGTGGAAAATAACTATATCTGTTTGTTTTTTGTTTTTTTTTAATATGCTTTTTTTTTTATTCCACATACATTTTTTAATTGTAGATAAATTTTTTATCTGAATATATATGCTTTCTTTTATTGCACATGTATGTTTTTTTTTAATTTTTAATTTTTATTTTTTGTTGCACACACATTTCTATTATAGGGTTTTCCACAATAGATTTACAATTATAACTATTAGTTTCATAAAATGTTTTATTGATTTTTTTAAAAATAAATCTTAAACATATTTTAAAATCATATATTGTTAATAAAATATTTGAACATTTATATTATTTGATATTTTTAAATTCTTAAAGCATATATTGAGAAAATATTAATATTAAATATTGAACTAGACAATAATATAATTAAAGTGTTTATATTTTTCAAAATAGAAAAATTTACTAATTTTTTTTTGTTTTCTTGAATTTACTATTATAAAACTTCTCTTACTTTCATTCATTCATTATTTATTTTAATTTTTTTTATAAATTATGTCATTTAAAAAACATTTTTTTTGTCAATAAAACTTTAATCAATTATATCATATTATTATTTTAGTAGTTTTAAATCAAAATTTAAACATAAAAATCATGCCACACATTACATAAGAAAAATAATAATAAAATTTAATATAATTACAAGCACTTGAACATTTAATTTGTTAAAAAGAAATCTTAAATTTTATAAATAGAGATAAAATCAAGTTGAATAAGAGAGGTATACACCTTGTCTTAATGTAATAGGTTTATACTACACACTAAGATCTGATCTATTATCACATAGGGTACACCCTATTGCATTATAATAATGACCATAACGATCATAAGAGAAGCATATTGGTTTTGAACGTTGAAACATGGTAACTCATATTGTTCGGTTTTGTAATGTCTACTCTGAAAAAGTAATACTGAGATCCTTTCTATTGGGTGGATACATTTGAAACCCTTCTTCTTGCTCTTTCTATCTCCCCAGACATTTTTTTTATTAATGGGGGATACGATGAAACCCCAGACATAGTTCTATTGTGAGAAGGGCAACCATCTCCAATAGAATGTCTTAATAGCTGGCCATTTCTGAAACCTCTACTCTTCTTCCCTCGATCCCATACTATTGGAAGACTTTCTCCTTCTCTTCCTGTTGGTTTACGTTCCAAAGGCTAGAATAGTTCTAATTTATATTACAAAAGTTTTAATTTATATTAAATAAAATATTGTTTATTAGGTCCTGCTATCCCCATTGAACAGTAGGGTGAAGCGATCAGCCCTATTTCATTTTTGTTAGAGTTGGAATAAATACAATAGGATATAAATGTAGTATTAGACGTTATGTTGGTAAGCAAAGAAAACATTTTCTTGAAAAGAAATGACATCACATACAATATTTTCTCAAATTATATGATAAAAATAACACTACATACAATATATGAGCGTGGAGATCATAATGAAATTGTTATGATTTCCACAAGGTTGTATCAATAGACAAAGAAATACAACAAAAAAATTCATTTATTTTTTCAACGTTGCTGTCTTCCCTTAGTCAAATTCCCCACGACATAAAGAAAAGTTCTTCTTAATTTTGAAAAATCTCAGAAAAAAGGACCGATCCCAAAATCTCTGAAGCTTCTTCATCACCAATTTCAGGAGCTTCTGCTTCTTCATTCATCTCATTTCCAGAACAATCAGAGCCTTCTGTAATTGTCTGGGTTAAATTCTGGTTTCGACCAAAGTCTTGAACAAGATTGTATGAAATTAGATCTTCCTCCTCAATAGTAACTTGTATTGTAAAATCCTGGATAAAATAAAGTATGTAAAGCCGTTCAAAATGTCGATGGGTATGCACTGAAATCACTGCTCGGCCATTATTGAGTTGTGCATTAGCTTGAAGAGACACAATCGTATCTGCATTCAAACACCTTCTAAACCCCTCCAAAGCAACACTCATAAACCTCTCGTTGAATTGCACTTCAGCTCCGAAACAGAATGCCAATTTTGTAACATAAAAATACATGGGAAAAACATAAACATAGAGAGGAACAACAAAAGATAACCCTCGAACAATAATTCGCCTTTTCCATGAGCCTTTCTCTTCATTCATATCACCCATTATTCTATACCTCTCTACAAATACCAATCTAACTTCACCTATTTTTTATCACACTCAAACCTTGCTAACGGAGGATTTTCACAGCATTAAATCCCTTTTTACATATTAAAGCAATAACAATTGTGATAATTCAAACAATTGTTGAGTGTATTTATAAGCGTACAGACCACACAAACATATAGAAAAACTTTGCTTTAAATTTAAAAAAGCTTCACTTCTAGTTTTAAATTGGAAATTCTCCTATTTTTAGATCTGTACATAAACTTCACTTCTCCATTTTCTTTTTTAAGAATTAACGATTACTTCAGATTAATTTTGGTGTGTTTTAAAAAAAAAAAAAAAGAATTAACTATTACTTCATACTAATTTTGGTGTGGAAAAAGTAACTGATAGTCTGGAGAAAATAACTATATCTCATTATAATAATAGTTTTGTTTTGTTTGTCACTAAAAGACAAAAATTATAACAGTCAATGTGGTCTTATGAAATATTTGTTGATTATTTTTATTTTGTAATTTATAAAGATTTTTTAACTATTTTTTTTTTTAAAGTATATTTCGTTGTTAAATTATTTGATAAATTAAATTATCGAATATTTATAAAATATTGTAATATTAAATTAATAAAAAATATTGATATTTAATATTGAATTATATAATAATATGATTAAATTTTTTATTTTTTTAAAAATAGAAAAAAAATTATGATTATTTTTGAATTGGCAGATCACTCTTTTCTATTTTTAAATTTACTAATATAAAACTCTTTTTACTTTTATTCAAATATTTCATTCATTTATTTATCACATAATTTTTTAAATTTTTTTTACAAATTGTGTGATTTACTTTTTAAAAGAAAAATATAATATTTTATTAGTAATTTTTTTGTAAATAAATATCATAGTGTTCTTCATGCCACACATCACTTAAGAAAAATATTAATAATAAGATTTCACATAATTACATGTACTTAAACATATAGCTTATTAAAAAAAAACTATAAGTTTATAAATTTGATTTGTTTATAAATATAAAATAAAAAATATAATGAAAAAAATGTAGATACTACTATTCTCTTTATAAAACATTATGCATCATTCTCCAATCCCACCTTCTCTAGCCCAAACATACTTTCAAAAATATTTTTCATCTCATTCTTGTTTAGGCTTTTAAAATAAATTTGATTCAATCAACATTCTTTCTCTTTAGTCTCAAATTCTAATGGAGGAGGTTATGCTCTCTTACATAAAAGGATATAAAATCATTGATGAAAAAAGGTCCTTGCTCTCTTGAAGTATAGATGAAATTAGTTTTATTCACTTTTTCTTTAGTAATATCTTTTTGTATGAATTCCACAAAATCTCCTCATATAGAACCTATTCCTCCATTTAACTCTCCCTCTTCATCTATCATAGAATTGTTCTTCTTTGAGGTAAGTTTTCCTTCCTACAACACAAACACTTCACATGTACTTTGGCTTTGAAGAAAACAAATGTTATTTTCTTAACATTTTAAAAATCCACAATCTTCGCTAACATATAAAGAAATTAATTTTATAATCATACAAATAGAAATTTTAAAATCTTCGTTTAAATTAATTTTAATATTCTAAAATATTAATAAAACAACTATTAACATTCATTACAACACTTTTCTACCATCAAATTTCAAACAACATATCACTTTTAATTTACTCAATTCCACGTTTAAATTTAAAGATTTTAAAATAATTATTTCATACTAAAGTTCATATTATCTTTCATTAGAACCTTCTATATTTAAGAAAAGTTTATAATAAAGTCATGAAGATTAAAAATCTGATAGTTCAAATCGGTTGTTCAGATGTCACAACCATACCAATCCTTACAGGTTGGAATGATAATTTGAAATTGAAGAGTACAAACTGTTCCCGTGATAGCATTTAATAGTATAGTTTTACCATCTTCTTCATCTGCATGTGGGTTAGAATCAATTTAATCAGAGTCTATGGAAGGGAATATGCTAGATTTGGATCAAGCCCAATGCCCTTTTTCCTGGGTCGAATAAGTTTTTGGAGTGCTTGTAGTTCTAATCACAGAATATGACTGTCTTGACTGTGAAGATTGAAAGATGAAAGAAAATAAAAACAAATGCATTTAGAAAACAACATAGAATTTATAGTGGTTCGGCAATAAGCCTACATCCACACTTCAGCAGGGGAGTCCTTTATTAAATAGATCTCTGTTTTGAATACATAGAATAGCTCATTCAGCTAACCAGAAACCACACTCACAAACAGCAACAGAAACAGGTCAAGAGAAAGGGCGGGAAGGAAGAGGAAGTTCACTCCCCAACAGCTGTTCTTAATTTTGAAAAATCTCAGAAAACATGACTGATCCCAAAATCACTGCAGCTTCTTCATCACCAATTTTAGGAGCTTATGCTTCTTCATTTGAATTCACAAAAGAATCGACAATACTTCCAAAAAATTCAGCAGGCAACAAAAGTTTCATGTTGTTCTCTAAAAGCACTGCAGCTTCTTCATCACCAATTTTAGAACTTTCAGAGTCCCCAGAATATTCCTCATCATCAGAGTCCTCTGCAATTTCAGAGCTTTCAAAGTCCCAAAATATTTCTCATCATCAGAGTCCTCTGTAATTGTATGCATCAAATTCTTATCTTGAACAACACCATTTGAGATTTGTTCTTCATTCTCAATAATAACGTGTATTGTAAAATCCTGGATCAAATAAAATATAGAAAGCTGTCCAGAGTGTTGATGGGTGTGCACAAAAACCTTAGCTCGGCCATGATTGGCTTTAGCATCATCTTCAAGAGAGTTATAAATCTCTGCATTCAAACTCCTCCTAAACCCATCTGAAACAACGCCCACAAACTCTTACTATTTTATTTTATCTTTCATCTTTATAAATGCTAATATTTTTTCATATTATAATATTAATGTATTATTATATTATTTATATATATTGTAATGTGTAAAATATACCTTCTGGTTACCCTACGTCGATGGCAACGCATTCTCCTGGTCGGAATGAAGGAGTGCAAGGCAGAACCTTCAAGCAAGCGCTCTACGTAGAGGAGGTCATTCCGCCCGAGGCCAAGTTTGTGCTCGATGGAGACCCTCCCGCGAAAGGAATCGGAGGAGCCGACGCTGGAGGTGAGAATGCTATGCCCTCTAATGTTTGTGTTGTCAAACCTAATGCCCAGATGGCCCTAGTTATTGAGAAGGAGAAAGATTCGCTTAGAAACTCTGCTATTTTCTTGGCTACTCAGGATATTAATAAACTTCCATCCAGAACTTTTCTTAATGAATGGCTTCATAATATTTGGGGTAAAAAATATGGCTTTCATTTTTCTTTCCTGCGAATGATTCAGAAAGGTCTATTTCTTATTTTTCTTAAAAACCCTAAAGCCCAAAAGGAAATTATTGCCAGACAGTTTTGGCAAATAGGATCCGCCAACTTCAGAGCCCTCCCATGGTCGCCGGATGTTGTTCATAATGAGGTTCTTGCCTTATCAAGCCCGAGGTGGATTACCTTAGGCAGCGTCCCTCCTCATTTATGGAAAATGATTCCTCAAGCCCTTGAGCCCTTCGGCTCGGTGCTTTGAGTTGATAAAACTAATGTTCTTTTACCCCATACTGATGCCAGGATTTTGATCAACCTCAACCCAAGCATTGACCTACCTGGACGTATTTGTTTTGAACTCGGCAACACCTATCATTTTTTCCCTGTTTCCTTTTTAGGAGGGCTCAACTCCTATTTTCTATGCAGAAGGGAAGGCAACCAAAGGCATGAGTGTCCCCTAATTCTGAAAAAGAACCCCAACCCGAGATCCAAAAGTGGAAAGAACCCTAACCCCAAGGTTGGATATGATAGATATATTCCTGATTTTAAGGATAAATCAAACCCCGATAATAACCTAAAAGTTCCTATACCACAAACATCAAAAGCCCTTGCAGATTCTCTGGAATCTCTCAAGAACTCTTTCAACAAGAATAATGGAAACAACCCCCCTGCAAACCCTTGAATCGAGGAGACTGCTATATTACCTTCTGTTGAGAATATAGATTTTGGTCTAAAATCGAAAGAACCAGAACCCCATAGTCGTAAACCTAAAGCTCAACAAATAGTTCTTATTAAGATCAAAAGGATAGCAGCCCTTAGAAAGAAGGATCCCAATGCTACACATTTTTGCCTCAGAGATGAGGCCCCCCGAGAAGAATGGTCATCTGGTGCCCTCGAAGCCATTAGAGAGGCATACGAAAATGAGGAGAGACTTAATAACTTCTCTCTCACTGTTATTCCAGCCCCCCAGACTCCAAAGGATTCTCTCCAATGTCCCACTCCCCAGATTGAGAAGCCTCGCTCTGATAATAGAGAGCAACCTACTCTTGCCACTGATGTGCTGAATGAAGAGTTGGAAGAAGGAGAAGTTGTTGGGATGGAGTTAGCTGTGAGTGGTGCAACACAAGGGGCAGGCCATGAATTTGTCTTTCAAGCTAAGAAAAAGACCAGGAAACCTATTGCTAGGGATGCATACTCGGATGACAAAATGGATATGATTGTGCAACAGGATGGTGGTGAATCCCCCCCAATGAGGAGAAAGAGAGGTAGACCTCCTAACCACACCTCCACCATCAAGCCTTCAAAGATCCAAAAGAGACCCCTCCCCAATTGTTTTAAGAGCTCTAAAGCTCCTATGGAACAAGATTCCTAAATTTGAAATGGAATTTAAACTGGCATCGTGGAATGTGAGGGGATTAGAATCCCCTGACAGGAAATATGTAGTTAAAACGTTTATTAGGATGCATAAAGGATTTGATTTCCTTCTGTTGTAGGAGATTAAAGCAGTAGGATTTTCCTTAGAGGTTGCATTTAAATGCTTTTGGTCGGAAGCCAGGAGTGTCTTCACCCATCACCTGAGAGGCAAAGGAGGGAGTGCCATACTAGTTCATCCCAAGTGGGCCAACCTTCTCTCTATTTGGGGCTCCTCCCCATGTAACAGAGCAGTCTGGGTGAGCTGCAAGGATGGAGATATAGAGTTTGGCATATGTTCAGTCTATGCATCAAATGACCACCATGACAGAATTCATTTATGGGATTGGATGAGTAAGTTGAAAGATATCCCCTGGGTTGTGGTGGGAGATTTCAATATGATTGAGTCTCCCCAAGATAAGAGTGGAGGGTCTAGGGTGGAATGGAAAGGTAATGAAAAGTTTTTTTGGTCCAAAATGATCAGTAAGCTAAGGCTATTTGACCCAATGGTAGGACAGAAGAAAGATCATATAGGAATCTGGCATACTTGGACTAACTATCATAAGGGCAATAGGAGGATTTACTGTAGGTTGGATAGAATCTATACTAATAGAGAATTCTTCAATTTTAGGAAAGAAAGTGGAGGTGGGAGCATCAAGGTGATACCTTATTCCTTGTCGGATCACCACCTAATAACTGCGTCTCTGTTCCAACTGGGAAGTTGCCCAAGACCTAGGAGAGGTGACAAGTCTTTTTCCCTCAACACTTCCCTGCTGAAAAGAGAGGATATCCGAGATGCCACCCGGCTGGTTAGGGAGTTCAATCATGGAGTGGCTAAGCACGAAAGTGCAATTGAATGCTGGAATCAGTGCACTAGTAGTTGGAAAACTCTATTCCAAGTGGTGGGAAGGAAGAGTACTAAGGATGCTAGGAGAACTGAATCAGAACTACAGAAGGACCTTTATGACGCAGAGTTGAGAAGTCATAATTTCCCTGATGATGAGGAAGCTAGTAATAGTCTAGCATGGGCTAGAGACTCACTTAGGAGGTTGCAGTAATATAAGATCAATGGAGCCAAAGTTAGGGCCAAGGCTAATTGGATCTAAGAAAGAGACAGGGGCTCCAAATTCTTTTTCCAGCTACTTAAAGCTAAGGAGGCTAAGAAAAACATCAGTCATATTTTCCATAATGGGGATACCCTATCCTCTCAAGAAGACATTCTGCATGCCTTTACAGAATACTACTCCACCCTTTTCACATCAGAGGACACACGTTCAAGTATGAGAGAAATGAGAGACAAAGTGAAAAATATTATCCTGCCCACTCTTTCAGCAGAGGATGTAGTAGCCCTGAGTAGACCACTAAATGTAGAAGAGATAGTTGAAGCCATTGAGCATATGAGAAATGACAAAGCCCTAGGGCCTGATGGGCTGCCGGTTGAGTTTTACAAGCACAATATAGAATGGATAGCCCAAGATCTGCTGATGGTATACAATGAGGCTATTGATAAAGGTAACCTAGGGACAGATATTAATACAGGGTGCATTAAGCTAATCCCCAGAGAAGGAGATAAAACACTGATCAAAAACTGGAGACCCATCACTCTATTAAATGTCTCTTATAAGATCATGGCTAAAGTACTAGCTAGAAGATTGGTAGATATCCTCCCTAAGATTATTAGTCCCTCTGAAACTAGTTTTGTTAAAGGGTGATACATATTGGAAAATCTCATCACATGTTGGGAGACTATGGATTGGGAAAGATGCACTGGCTAGCAAGTTAGTATGCTACTGATAGATTATGAGAAGGCCTACGACAGAATAGAGTGGCAATTCATAATTACCATGCTGGAAGCCATGGGATTCCCTAAAGAATACAACAAGATGGTCTGGACCTTGATGAATGGAGCCACCACTATGGTGGAAGTAAATGGAGAGAGATCTGCCCCATTCCACCTAACCAGGTCAATACGACAAGGTTTCCTGCTGGCACAAGCCCTATTTGTGATTGCAGCTAATTCCCTGCACCATATTTTAAGGGTTAACAATTTATCTCCAAAAGTCAGTGGGATTGAGCTACCTAATGGAGAGGAACTAATTAGCATCCAGTTTGTTGATGACACAACCCTCATGGTGGAGATGAGTGAAACTAACTTCAAGCATCTCATGGAGAAGTTGGATATGTTCTGCCTAGCCTCAGGCAGCAAGGTGTCCATTGCTAAGTCAACACTGCTGGGGTGGGAGGATTCACCTCCAGATTGGTCTTTTCAGTTTGGATTCACCTGGGGAGGCCCACTTCATCAAGTTAGGTATCTTGGTATTCCATTCTTATTCAAACCAGACCTTAGAAGCATGTGGAGTTGGGTGAAGAGTAAAATTGATGTGAAACTAAAGAAATGGGACAACAGATACCTGTCTCTGGCAGGAAGGATTCAAGTTTGCCAAAAAATCCTAGCAGCCTATCCCATTTAGTACTCTTCAGCCTGGCTATTTAACCAAGGACAAATGGGCTACATTCAGAAAGTAATTAGGAACTATTTTTGGTCGGATGGTAAAGGTAATAAGAAGGCTCATGCTGTGAGATGGGATTGCTGCACAAGGTCCAAGGAGCAAGGAGGTCTTGGATTGAAAGACCTAAGATGGCAAGGCAATGCTCTTGTTGTCAAGTGGGTAGTCAAGGCTACACAGGGAAACGAACCTTGGAAGATACTAGTAAGGCACAATATCACTAGAGGATCCCCTTCCTGGGCTAGGCATTGGAAGAATCTACCTTTTATTGATCTGATGACAGGGAAGTTTAGAGTTTCAGTGGTAAGGTCTGAGGTTTTCCAGTATATTTGGAGGGGATGGGAAGAAGTTAGAAACTACCTGGCTGATAGTAATCTTCTGGATCAATCACTTAACATCTATGGGGAAAGTTCCATATGGTGGAACCTATATAAAGGAAGTAAACCTCTTGCACAACTATAGGGGTGTTCAGCAAAGAAATGGAACTCCCTAGGAATTTGTTATCTTTTGGACATCATTGAGGAGGAGAACCTGGTACCATGGGAGGAGTTGGCATCTAGGTTTGACCTCCCCTCCTCACATTGGGGAACATACACCACAGTTAGAGATGCCTGTGCTCTCCTTAACCTTCCCAGAGACACCTCAGTGGATTCAAATAGGTTTGAGCTTATCAAATGGAAGGATGGGACCCCCTTGCTTCAAACTAAAGTTAAGAATATATATACAATGCTCACCGGTACAGAAGATATCTTTGGCCATCTAAATTCCAAGTGGCACCTTAACCTTGAACCCAGTATTTGGAGTAGATTCCTGACCAAACTCTGGCGCACTCCCACTGAACCCAAGATCCTCTATTTTTTGTGGTGCCTTCTTCTACATAGATTACCAGTCAAAGACCCCTCTAGAGTGCCTTTCCCCTGCTCCTTCTGCTCTAATCCTGAGACCATTTCTCATGTCTTTTTTGAATGCCACTTTGCATCCGGCCTGTGGAACTCTTTTGGACTTGTTTTGGGACACAACTTCCATGTTTTTGAAGTTATTTCTGGCTCCTTGCCAGGTCTGAGCAATGGTTTTGATCAATTTTGGGCTTCTCTTTCCTATCATATACTATGGCATATCTAGAACTTTAGGAATGACAATATATTCAATAGTAGGCATTATTTTCTCACTGAGTCTGTGCGGAGGCTCACCATTTACAATGCCTCCATGCAGGTCACCATGGTGATGTAGGTTAAGGAGCACAAAGCACTAAGGTTTGTTAGAGGCATTAGAGAGGTGTTAGACAAAAACCAGGTTGTCTGCAATATAAATACCAAGGCAGACATTGAATTTTACTTTGATATCACCATTAGACAGATGCTGGAACAGATCAAGGAGCGGAGAAAGACAATAGATGCATGATCTGCTACAACAACCATAGTAGAGGAAGAGGAACCAGTCCATCACGCTAGGGCAAGAAATGAACAAGGTCACACAGAGATGACTAATCAGGGGGCAGATGCATATGCAGAACAGGGGAGCTCTAGTGGTGCACTAGCTGAGTCACTACCAGTGGATCAACTGATTGAATACCAGCCTACCAGAGCGGAATCAATTTACATTCCACCTTCATCTATCTTGCCTCCGCTACCATGGGAGGCTTATTTCTCTAATCCATACAATATTATCTTTCACGGTGACCTGTGCCTCAAGTGGACTGATCATCAGAGGCCATGGACGGCCTGGTTCCCCAGATAGTTTGGCTATGTAGTACTGGTTGAATTACTATTTTATCTCTAAGGCTCTCATAGTATGTAAACTTTGTAATTAGGACTCTCTCTACGTATAAGTGGAACAATCTAATTTTGTAGGAATATGCTGCTCTGAACTCACGATGTAAATTTACTTCTTGTTTAATATAAATTATGGTTAATATAAAAAAAAATGTGTAAAATAAAAATACTAATATTAAAAAAAGTTATATTATTTATCTACTATGAAACATTATAATATTTGCATATATATTATATTATTTATTTATTTAATAGATATTTATATATAATATATAAAATAGAAATATTGATTATTCATAAATACGATATATAACATAAAATAAAAGAACAATACCAAAATACATATTTTTGAAATTGTAATAAATCTTGTTGACATCCATGTCATCATTCTACTTAATCCTACCCCTTACACCTTCATTAGTTGGGTACCACAACAATTTAAAAAGTTTATTAGGTTAGTGATAACAATGATAGTGACTAGCGAGATAAAACTTGAAAATTAAATAAGAGTTTTCAAGTTTTTCAAGGGTTGACTTAGTAAAATAGAGTAGGGAGGAGTTCTATGTGAGGATATAACTAACAAAAACATCTATCTGATGGGTGAGTAACAAGGAAAATGAACTTATTTTAAATTTTTGTTTCTCATTATTGTGTAGGGTTTTAAAAAAAATTTGGTTCAACATACCATCACATCTTCCTCTTTAGTTTCAGATTCTAATGGATGGACTTTATACTCTCCAACATAAAAATGGTATAAAGACTAGTGACCCCCAATCATCCTCTAAGACTAATTCTTTGGGTGAAGGAGTAAATATAGAAATAGATGGTTTGTCCATTTGGATTCTAAAAGGAATTGAAGAATTCAAAGAAGATTTAAATCTTCCATCCATTATATACAAACAAATTCGTAAGTTCTTATTAGCTTCTAAGGTGTACGCCTGTTGTGAATGAATTTGAGAGTGCACTGTAGAGTAGAAGTGACTGCTTGCATAATATAAATCCACAATCCTCTTAGAAGAAGGTTGCATATGATAGTATCAATCATGACATGGATAGGTGTGAGTAGAGTCACACCATTTACTATAATAGACAATGCAATTGTGCCTAGCAACTATCTACCAACATTATTAAATCTATAAATAGAGATCAAATCAGGTTGAATAAGAGAGGTATACACCTTGACTTAATGTAATAGGTTGATACTACATACATTAAGACCTGCTCCATTATCACATAGGGTATGTCTCATTGCATTACAATAATGTCTACAATAGTGATAAGAGAATCATATTGGTTTTGAATTTTGAAAGATTGTAACTCATGTTATGAAAACATAATATTTAACTTTATGGCATGCACATACACTCTAACTAAGCCACTACATCATTCAATCTCAAAGAAGGTGGAACTACTATCTCGTGAAAAACCTCTTGGAGCATCCCATAGTATGTAGACAAAGTTTAAATCAACTCCCAAAGGGATATCTTAGCTAGAGTAGCATAAAGTTGTTTAACAAGATCACACTGCTATCTAAGGTGTTGACTAAGACTAGGTGTGGAAGAAATCACAAGTTAAGAAGCAAGGGGAAAAGGAAAAGGGGAAAATTTTCATATGATTAGGTTTTTTTCCATCAAGGCTCATTGTTGGCTCATGATTTTGCTTCATGAATTTTGATAGTCTCTGCAACTTTGTTGTATCTTCATACCGACTACTTGAGAGATGATCATTATTATAATTGTATAATATGATATAAATTGGATTCTAGCATTGTAAACATATACTCTTGTTTTACGGTTGTAATTACGTTGTGCTCATGTAATTAGGTATCACAGAGTTATTATTTAGAATTGAATATACTAATTATGTATTTGATTATCATCATTATGTTATAGATTAGTTGCATACATATTAATCAGTTTATTATTATCAATTTGATATTTTCATTTAATGTTTTAATTTTTAATTTGTTTGTGCATTGCTAGTAGCGACACCAGGGAACCTAAGAGAATATAGTGAGGTTATTTTAATATTCTAAATTGTTCTATCATGATGTAGTCTTAATGTTAGATGTGTACTTTAAAAAGAAAGTGTCATGTTTCTTAGAATTTTTTATATTATCCTCTCGGGTTTCCTGGTAGGGCATTATACTACACCAACACCCCCCTTAAGTATAACTTAGGTGGATGAAAACCCAAGGATGGGTCTCAGATACAAGGCCATGTTAGGTACCCATGTACAAAACAAACTCTAACAAACAAAGGAAAAGAGAAAACTCATTTAGACAAAACTCCTCCCCAAAAGAGAGAAGAAAATAAGTTTCTCAACACAAGAAGTTTAATACCATGCAAAGAAGAAATCCCCTCCAAAAAATATACAACCTTCCCACAACTAATCAATCATAAAAACAATTATTTATTAAAACAAGATGAGCCATAACAATCGAATAGTGTTCTTCTCCTAGGAAGAAACCAAACCAAATGTGTATGAAGAATGTATTCCCATTCTTGAAAGGAATATAAAGGAATAAAATGAAAAATGTATGAAGTCTCTAAAAATTTCTCATGTGTTTCCATGTCAATGTTTAAAGTTGTCATATTTGTAAATTAGGCATTCTCGACCACACAGAAGAAGATGAAAATCTACAAGCTAGTAGAGATGTATGGAGAACAAGCTTCAAAGACTCATACATATCTCCTTTGTAGATAAAGACACCTCCTCCAAATATTGGTCAAGAGTATCAACACTCATGTCAAACTATGATCAATGATCATGTGGAGAATGAACAAGAGGATCCAAAGGTTTCTCCCCAACAATAAAGAAAAATCAACAAGTCATCAAAGAAAAGATGAATTCCATGAATATTTTCTCCCAAGTCTAAAATATAAGATTCCACAAATATAAGGATTCACACTAGGATTTTATCTCTATAAGATATATTTTGTTGTCATTAGTTTATGTAAAAGTCATAGAGTCAAAAAGAACTAGTCGGTGAAAGGAGTTAGTCATATATTTGACTAGTGGACAAGTTACACCGAGCCAGTCAGTCAAGTCATACATAAGAGAGATATTGGTATAAGCGCAAAAGATTCAAAGACTAAGTAATGAGCATTTATAGTTGCCGAGTGTTACAGTATACCAAATGCAATGAAGGAAACTAAGTGGATAATCACTGAGTACTGAAGTTCTTCTAACCGAGTTGAAGAAGTTACTCAACTAAGTTAGACAGCGAGTCACAAACGCGATAAGATCACATTTAATTTTTTTTCACAACATTAATTACATTACTACAATAATTTATAACTGTTTGTTACATGATCTAAGATTCAAATAAATCAGAGTGAAGATCTAAGGCATAGATCAAATCACAAAAAGAAATTTTGCTAATACCAATAAAAATAATAAGTAACAAGCTAAAAGTGACTTGGTCACCGAGCAAAAAAGAAGATCTAACGGTTAAGAATGATTCACAGCAACCTAATGCATAATATTAAGAGGAATGAAATCTTATATATAATGGATGATTTATAGACTAGAAGATGATACACAGGAGGCTGATATTATTGATATTGTTGAGAAATTTAAAGGAGTTGTTTTAAGAAAAAAGAGTAGAGCATAAATTCACTTATAGAAGCGCAGAACCGAGTAGTGTTATAGTTTGAGATTGAGGTAACACATGTTAGAGCACATAGAGTCTGACCATCATTTCATTTGATGTATTATTGCAAACATTGTTGAGTATTTGATACTATTGTATTGAGAACTTTAAATCCCAATACTGGGTAGATCTTAACTGATCTTATATTTGTAAAACCTTTAATAGGGTACATCTCTAATTCTACAGTTTGTAAAAATCCTCTAACCCGATAGACCTAAAAAGTCTTTGTATACTCTTGACCAAGTAAGGTATCAAAATGGCTAAGCATTGTAAGCTCTAACCAAGCACCCTTTATACTACAGTTAGTGAAGGTTGTGGGTGTCATCCTCACCGTAGTTTTTTCCTCTCACCAAGGATTTCTGCGTAAACAAAATCATGGAGTTATGAGTTATATTTTCTATTGTTTGATGTGATGTTATATAATCTTTATATTACTTTTATTTCAAATTTATGAAATCAGATAACAACAAGAAGCGGTTTATGGTTTACAGGAAGTTTTAGTTATTAAAGTTTTTAGTGGTACTGATTCACCCCTCCCCTCTTAGTCCTAACTTTCCATAGTCATTCCAACAATTGGTATAAAATCGTGTACTGTTGAGTTAAAAGGTTTGACCACCTGAGAGTTAAAGATCTAGTCATGGAAATTTTTTGAAAATTCAAAAGCACTGATGGTCTTGAAACTGAGTTGGAAAGTGCAAGAGAGTTAATCATTGATCTGAAAAAGAAACTTGAGAAGTCTCTAAGGATTAGAAGGAAAATATATGATGAACTGAAGGTTACATAAGAAAAAGTTGATACACTTGAGATAGCATCTGAATGAAGTGTTACTGATGATTCAAAATCAGCTATAAGAGAACTACTAGAAAAGAATGATTCACTTACCGAGAAGTTGGAACTAATGAAGATAGATCTTGAGACCAACATGAGAAGAATGACCAAATTGATTGAAGGAAAAAGGACTACTGAAGATGAAAAGAAAATGGTAGAAGATAATAAGAGACAAGTTGAAATCAGGTTAATAGAGAAAGATAATGAGATTATGAGAATGACCCAAGTTCACTATGATATGACCAACCAACTTCTAAATACAAATCAAGATAACACAAGAAAAGAATTTGAGAACCAAGTACTGAAAGATGAAATTGAAAGAATGGATCAAAGACTGAAAGATGAGAAAGATGAAAATGAAATACTAAAAAGAAATGAAGAAGCACTGAAATATTTGGATCAACAATTCAAAATTCAGAAGCAAAGGAATGACAAAATAGGAATTGGATTCAAAGAGAAAAACACTACCGAGAAAGGAGAATCATTAAATACATAGAAAGATGAAAGTATTGCATCCCCTGCCAAAATAAAAGAAGTCAAGTTGCAATTATTGTGGGAAGCTTGGGCACACTGCAAATTTTTGTAGGAGCGGGAAAGGTAAAGCACCAAGCACACCTAAATTTGATGGTTATTGCTTTAGATACAATAGGCACATGGACCCTGAGCTTTTGAATGCAGAACTAATATTGCTAACAACATAAGGAAACCTAAGTTTGATGGTTACTGCAAGAATTGTAATAAGTATGGACACAAACCTGAAGAGTGTATAACAAAGAAAAGAAATGACAAGTGGAAACCTAACCGAGTGAATGCTAATACTAACCGAGTAGGAACATCGATACCTTGGGACTGTACAATACAAGAATTTCATGTTTATTTTGTGGAAGGTATGGACACATTGTTGCAAATTGCATGTTAATGAACAGAAGAAATAACTAAAGAGAATGGAGGAACCCCGACATGACATGTTTTCATTGTTATAAGGTAGGACACCTAGCAAGAAATTGCAAATACTGAGGAGATGTATCGACAAAAGATGAATCTACAGTGAAATCTCCAACAATTGTTGATGAAATCAGAGATCAAATGAACAAAACGTGGAGGAAAAAGACTCAGGATGAAGGAACATCATTCAGAGTTACATACAACACCATCTCTACCGAGTTAGTTCCATGAAGCTCCACCTAATTAGTGAGAGGTATGTAGTAATTTCATGCTTACTATAAATCTTACTTCAGTTCATAAGCATTAGAGTAGGGATCCATATCTACATATTAAGATGTATTTGGATAAGTTGTGAAAGTTTTGGATGAACATTGTTATTTATGGTTGTTGTTTTTTTCTCAGTAAAGCAGAGTAACTATGCAGCTGGTATAAAGGTAAAAAGGGACTCAAAAATCACATTTAGTGCAAATAAATTGATCCGTTGAAAACCCTAATCGTGGGAAACCTATAAATAGGCCAGCTTATTATTCATTTTGGACCTAACATTTTTGAAAGACCATTGAGCATATTACAGAGAGATTATCCTGTGGTGAATTCAAGTGATTTCAAGGTAATTCTGAATCTTTGCAAGAACATTTGTGGGGGTGTGCAGGATCATGGTATGCCAAAAACAACAAATTAGTCATTTACTAGACTCCTATCTAGAAGGATCATGGTATAATAATATGTGGGTACTATAAATTATGGTATATATTTGTGCGATATTAATATTTCAAGAAATGAATCGAGTATATTATTATTACTATATAATATTAATATATCTATGAATATTATATTTATATTAATATTATATTGCATTGAGTATATATTCTTTTAAAAAATATGATAGTAGTATTTCCTTGCAATTGTCATTTTCAATATTCCCTGTATCTCTTGTTCTTTAGACTAACATAACCTAGATTTTCTAAAAGAAAAAAATATAGTACATTTTGGAAGTTCTTAACAACTTTTTTTCCTAGCTTTTATTTTTTAGATTCCAAGTTATTTTTATATAGATCTATTGTGTAGGAGTAAGTCATGTCACATTGACAACCATCCATTTCAAGGCCTCAATAGCAATTATTCCTTATTTAAATTTAAAATTCTAGTCACTACGTTGTTTTGGTATGAAGAGGGTTCAAAAGTCATGAGAATGACAATACTCAATATTTTTTGTTTGGATTAAATGGGCTAATCTCTCATAAAAGTAATTGTATATAATTTGGGTAGAGAACTAAAAAAGGGAAAAGGAAAATGAACCTAACGGTAGAATGCACAGACATAACCAAAGGCTTATACCCAAATAGTTAAACCCACATTTTTTACAATGGAAACAAGCTTAAAAAAAGTGACAAAACAATTGCAACATATAACATTATGTTTATCATATGGGATGATGATGGTGGAATTTCCATGCCTCCCAAACCTGGTGGTGGTGACATACTGACGGGTTGTGATGAGTGTTGAGATTGTTGGGGCTGAGAAGAACTAGTTACCATTGGCCTTGGTAACTAGTTAATTTTCTAGGATATAATATTAATATAATATTAATATAATATTAATATTAATTTAATATTAACATTGTTAAAATATAATAGTAAAGAATATCAATTTCAACCCTAGTTTTTAAAAACCAAACTACAAATTTCAATTCATAAACCAAAAACAACAATGAAACTTATAAATTGAACTTACCTCTTTATTGTAGAAAATTGGATATATGACCTCTAACAGATACACGATATGCTTGTTTGGCTTCTTCAACGTTTTCACAATGAAAATGTTGAACATAGTCATAGGAAACAATGTATTATCACTTATGGATATCTGATATCCCATAATGCTTTAGGTTTGGCTTTTGGCTTGGCCAGGTAGATGACACTCAGGCCTACTAAAAAGTCAAAAAACTTTTGGGTGCATTTTTGGACGAGTGAAAAGCTAATTTTTTCACCTCACCAATTTTTGGCATACCATGATCCTGCACATACCCAAAAATGTTCT
The DNA here is from genome assembly GCA_018584345.1 of Thuja plicata. Lineage (NCBI taxonomy): Eukaryota > Viridiplantae > Streptophyta > Pinopsida > Cupressales > Cupressaceae > Thuja > Thuja plicata. The sequence continues at coordinate 2,158,735 of MU223892.1, forward strand.
TGCAAAGATTCAGAATCACCTTGAAATCGCTTGAATTCACCACGGGATAATCTCTTTGAAACATGCTTAATGGTGTTTCAAAAATGTTAGGTCCAAAATGAATAATAAGTTGGCCTATTTATAGGTTTCCCACAACTAGGGTTTTCAACGGATCAATTTATTTGCAATAAATGTGATTGTCGAGTGCCTTTCTACCTTTATACCAGCTGCATAGTTACTCTGCTTTACTGAGAGAAAATAACAACCATAAATAACAATGTTCATCCAAAACTTTCACAACTTATCCAAATACATCTTAATATGTAGATATGGATCTCAACTCTAATGCTTATGAACTGAAGTAAGATTTATAGTAAGCATGAAGTTACTACATACCTCTCACTAATTAGGTGGAGCTCCGTGCAACTAACTTGATAGAGATGGTGTTGTATGTAACTCTGAATGATGTTCCTTCATCCTGAGTCTTTTTCCTCCAGGTTTTGTTCATTTGTTCTCTAATTTCCAAAAAGGAGTCTAGTATATTATTATTACTATATAATATTAATTTAATATTAATATTAATATTATATTTATATTAATATTATATTGCGCTGAGTATATATTCTTGTATTATGTCATACTGATTAGTCATTTACTAGACTCCTTTCTGGAAGTATTCATTTCTCACACATTGCAGGAAGAAAATGTGTTGGCAGATCACCATGCAAACAAGGGGTGTGATGGACATGAGGAGCTGACATTTTCACCTGAAGAAATCATTAAAAAGGATGTAAAACAACAAGATTTACTTGCTTTGGAAAAGACAAGGATCTCCTGCAATCACTTGATTTAGTGCTCATTAGTGCCAATAAAATAGTAAGACCATAATTCATTTCAGATAATCGGCTCATGGGAGCTCTGCAAAAGTATGATCTATGGTCGGAAAATGCAATGGTGGGTGACCTTTTCTCTCACCATGATCTCATGTCAAGCCACAAACATCTGATGGCTTATGATAGTTTCAAATGGGCCATGGAAAAATGGAGTTACCGAATAATCAGTGCCAACCTGTAGATTGTGAGTCCTTCTCTTGGTAAGCATCTTGCGGACAAGATTAGGCACCTGGCTCAGGCAATGTTGGATCTCTTGTTCTCGCCTTCTCCATTGGTTCAACCATCTATCCCTCCACTATCGCCCTACAAAGTTTTACCTTTTGGTGCTCCAAAGCTTGTCCCTGACCTGAATGTACCTCTTTCATCGGCTCTGTCATCTACCATTCTTGCTATAGCTCCGATATTCCTTGACGGCTGGGAGCCAGTGACAGCATTGGCTCCTCCTGTGGGTTGGGAGCTAGCATGGGATCATGTGTTGCGTCCTTCCTCTCCCATGGATGAATGTTAATTTAGCACTTAATTGGTTGGTGCTTGAGCAAATTTGTTTCTATCATGTTGTATTAAAGATCCCTATCAACGGGTTTTTTGTGGGTCTTTTGGGGGTTTTGTCTGAAATTGACATCCATTTTGTATCTACCCTATAAGTGGGTTTTTAGGTTTTTTTTTGTATAATCCTTCATGGATTCATGGTTTTCATGTTGAAAATAAAATGTAAAGATCAATATCATTACCTTGCATGTATATGTCAATGATTCTGGGGTTTCTTCCTGATTCTTCCACATATGAGTCTTTGAATCAGTTTATATAAATATAATTATGGTGGCTAGTCCACTTATTTAAAACATAAAAGAAAGAAAGGTAATCTCTCTCTCTCTCTCTCTCTCTCTCTCTCTCTCCCTAGGTATTATTGTTATAGTATAAATATTAATAAATAATTAATACTAATATTATAGTATTATACAATAGAGAAATAAATAATAATAATTTAATACTAATTTATATAATATAATACTAATATTTAAATAATTATATAATACTAATGCTATCACCATCTAATATAAATATTAAAAAAATGAAATTTATAATATATAACCTAAAAATATAAAATCATAAAATTCAAAAAGAGTGTTGAAATCAAAATGTTGAATTTGGGCGGGAGCTATTGGATATCCTATATTATTGGATATACGATTAGGCTTGGTATTTTCATTGGGTTTTGGCTTTGCAATTCCAAACGTGGATGGTCAACCCAAACGACGTGTTCACCATATTTCCTCTGATCTCCAGACTTTGACCATGTAGCTGACAACCTTTTTCTCACCCGAAATTGATGAAACAAAAAGGGTTTCTTAAAGAAATTATCAACTTTCCCTCAATATAATTATTGTTAGAATTTGAGTTCAGTAAGTAATTATTAATTATTTTCTAATTAATTAATCTCTAAAGTCCTAATTGACAGACTAATTGAAAAATAATTATAAGTTTTAAACGGTTTAACCTTTTTGAAATCTGAAACATGCATCACACTCTATGCTTCGCCTACTATAAGAAAAAAAATCAATTTTGTAAAGTTTAGAATTAGTTAAGGCGGTCAGACACGAGCATTTTTTATATTTTGAATAAGTTATAGTAGAAAATTTATAATTAATTATTTATTTGGTAGAAAATTACACAAAAACATGCATCACGTCTGGGCATGAGTCTACTTATATGTAGAATATTGTGAAAATATATCATCATTTTATTGTGATTAAGGTGGTCAAACATACACGTACTTTTTTTTATCTTTTTCCTAAAATTTTTGTACTACTGCATTCAAATCTAAAATATTAAACAATCTGATTAATTTTTTTTTAGTCAAGGGCTAGTAGTTTAGAAACTAAATTCAATTTCCTACATATTATATTATTAGAACATTTTCACATTAGGTTGATAAGATGTTCAACTTTTTACGTCAAGTTGACTAACCCTGATTTTCTAATTTTTCATTGCCACTTAAGGTCATAGCTTGGTATACCATGACCATGCACATACCCCTCAATTTGATTGATTTCATATGATATAGAATTCAGCCAACAAGGATCTATGAGTGCTTCGGCCATATTTTTAGGTTCAAATTCTTATATTAAGCATAAATGTTCTATAATATGAGCATGTTCATCAATTTTGGATTTTCTTCTAGTTAAAATTTCTGGCTCTTTATCTCCTATAACTTGAGACTCAAGATGTCTCTTGGCAATGATTCTATCTTGATTTTTTTAGATTTGTATTAGTCATTTTAGGAGTTGAACAATTTTCTTGTTCATTTGAGTCAGGTATTTCTAAATCAACAGAATCATATTCTTGATCATCAGAATTATGTTCAATTATTTGAAGGAAATCTTCTTCAATATCCTTTTCACTATTGTTATTCAATAAGGAACTTTCATCAAATATCACGTTTATGGCCTCTATAAATTTATCTAGTCTTTTATTATAACACTTAAAAGATTTATTGTTTGTAGAATACCCTAAGAAGATACCTTAATTAGATCTTGACTTGAAACTTTCTAAAGAACCATTATCCTTTTTTATAAAATATTTACAACCAAAAATTTTAAAGCTCTAAACATTAGCAGTTTTACCATTCCATGGTTCATAAGGAGTATAAGCAGTTGTAATTCTTATTTGAGCCCCATTTAGGATATATACAACTATATGAATAACTTCTTTCCAAACTTTATCAAGCAATTTTGCTTCATTAAGCATTGTTTGAGTCATTTCCTTAATTGTCATATTTTTTCTTTCCACAACACTACGGGTAGTTGAATATTGCCTCTTGATACCATGTTTCTCACAATATTCAATAAAATCCTAAGAGGTGAATTCCCCACCTTGATGTGATCTTAGACATTTTCATTTCATATCAATTTCTCTTTCTAACATGTTTTTGACTATTTTGAATCATTCAAAAGCTTCAGATTTATGTTTTAAAAACATTACCCAAACCATTCTTGATAAATCATCCACAAATAACATAAAGTATTTTTCACCATTCAAGGATGGAGTCTTGGTGGGACCACAAACATCAGTATGCATAAGTTCTAGTGGCCTATTAGACAGATATTCCTTAGTGTTAAAAGATGTTTTTCTTTTCTTTCCTTTAACACATTCTTCACAATTTTTTGTTGGTTTACTAATTAGAGGAAGACCCCTAACCTTTTCGTTCTTACTGATTCTAGCAAGATTATCAAAATTTAAATGACCTAATCTTTTGTGCCACAGCCAATTTTCTTCAACTTGGCTCATAAGACAAGTATTAATTAGAGATGATTCTTGAACTGTTGAATCAATTAGATTGTAAAGATTTTTTCTTATTCTCAATCCACTAGCAATAACTTTATTGTTTTTATTTTGGATAGAACATCCCATAGTATCAAATGAAATAGAATATACACTATCACATATCTGACTTACACTTAAGAGATTATGTTTTGTACCCTCTACATAATATACATCATGTATAGGAGTGTCTTTATTCAGAGTGATTGAGCCATTACCTATAATATATGCACCTAAATTATCTCCAAATCTGACAAACCCTCCATCAAAGTCTTCTATGGTTTTAAAATTATTTTTGCTTCCAATCATATGGTGAGAACAACCGCTGCCTAAAACCCAAGTTGTGGATGTATGAGAAAATAGGGTTGTTTCCACAATTAAGGATTTTTCAACATGCATATGTATAGGTTTATATATTTGTTTAGGCTTTAAATTAAGTTTACACTGATTTTCAAAGTGCCCATAGTGGTAACACTTAAAACATCTAATTACTTTCTCAAAGCCATGTATTGATTTATTTCTTGCTAGCTTGCACTTACATTCCTTATGACCAAATAGGTTACAATTAAAATAGTAACCTTTAGAGATATGATTTGAAACTTGTTTTGAAGATTATCCTTTCTCAACTATATTAAATGTTGAATTAGATTGATCAATCAATTTTTGTAACAAGGTTAATTTCTTTTCTTTTCATCTAATAAAGCTTTTTTATTTTCAATAAGCTGATTTGCACTATTCAATTCTGTTTGTAAAGACTGATTTTCTTTTTCATGAGTAGAGACCAATTTCTTTAATCTCTTTATTTATTGTAGAGAGAAAAGTAGCTCTTCTTCAAGATCTATGTATTGATCTGAATCAGATGAAGATTCAGATTGAATAGATTCGGGTTTTTGAACATTCACTATTTCATCCTTAAACAATGTTTCTTCTTTCTCACCTAAATCATTTAATTCTTCATTAGATTTCCTTTGACAAAAGACTCTTCTTTTTAAGTTTTTTGAATCTTTTTATATGATTCCATGGTTTCTTTTTGAAACATTTTTTCAGATTTTTCATCATTTTCATCCTGATCAGCATAGGGACACTTTGCAACAAAGTGTCCTAACTATTAGTAATAATTGAGAGGGGGGGGGGGTGTGAATCAATGGCCTCAAAAATTTATCCTTTAAACTTTAACCACCAATCAATACACCTCAGATTATTAAGTCCCTACAAGATGCATGCCTTTAAATAGTCATAATAATTAACTATCTATCGGTTTACCTTGTTTGTCCTTATTCTCCTTAATAGCCGATAAGCAGTAAAACTGTTTACCAATACTTAATAAATATGCAGAGTATACCAATCAATCTAGAAATGCATATGTGAAATGTAAAACAATAAAGTAATAAGCCATACACACATAACACATGGATTTTAATGTGGAAACCATGTTAAGGGGAAAACTACTGGGACCAGTACCCCAAATTTTCACTCTTCTAAAGTGAGCCCTGTTAGGAGCAAACCTTGTTAAAGTTTACAAACACACTGTTAAGTGCGACCTTGTTAGAGGATTTTAATATGAGTCTATCACTTGATATCTGGCATGTATATGCTACCAATATTGATCAACCTCTATGGGCACAATAGGTATCTGGCATATTTGGTGCTACTTAACTGCATCAGCCTCCATCTTAGACTGTGTGTCGGTATCAGGCACTCAATGCTATCTTCATGATAAACTTTTTGGAAATCTATTAGGATATACCTCAATTATAGAAGACAGTTAAGTCTTGCTCTGTTAAGAGACTTAATGCTTCAATGGTTAAACTAAAACAAAATGACCTGTTTCTAATGCAACTTGAATTGCAGATTTTCAGATCTATTTAAGTACAATACCTCTCTGATCAATGTATCAATTCAATTCCTTTTCTCCACACTTTCTATTCTGTGATGCTATGCTTCACTATTTGTCGATGTCCGCAAAATTCTTTAGCTCTTCTTCAGCTTGATTGATCAGGACTATATGAAGTTATCCTTCATCAGTTTCTCTTCAGCATCCTCTTTCTATTCACTCCCCTTCCCGTGTCTATTAATTATTGTGATTATGGAAATTAATTATGATTGTCTCTTATATAGACATGATATTCCTTAATTCTTGATTCTTGGTGTGAAAAACAATCCATCCAATCTGATTTACAGCTTTAACTCCTGATTTATCTCGTAGTTATCTTCTTGCCAACTGTACAAATCTTCTTTAAATCAATTACTTAACTCTAGTCAATTAAAACAAATAAAACAACCAGTTAAGTCTATGATTAAGCTCTGCCAGCTAGATATTTTGTCATTTTCTAAAATCTCTGTTATGTTGGTCAACTCTACAGGTAGTTGTCAATGACAACTGCCAGTTCCATCGGTGTGACTCTAGTTAACTTCGGGATCTCCATCCATCGGGCATCCTTGGATTTTACTCTTTGGGTAACTCTACTTTTTGTTCGTTGGGCATCCTGTGATTTTGCTTCATCGGGAAACACTGTCTTCTGTTCATCGGGTATTACTATGAATTTTGTTCTTTTCCTTTACCAATGGTGTGCACTTCGTCAGTGTTGTCTGCCACTTAGTGAATACTTGACTTTTATGCATTGCTGAAAGCATAATCTTTGTTCCATTGATTCTCTAAAGTCTTTGGCATTATGTATATGACCTTATAGATTATATCAAGTTGACATCAATGACAATACAAACCATTAATTGATTTAATTCCTTGCATTATCTTCAACTTAACATTATCAAACATTCAATCAGTTACATGTCATCACTAACAGTCCACGGTTAATTTTTTTTTGTTTTCCTTGATATTTCTTTTTTCCATTTTCTAACCAGTAATGCTTCAAAAGCATGTGTTATATCTGAATCACTTTCATCTTTTTTTTTTCATCCTTGAAGGTTGTTTCTTTTGATATAGAACCATCATTGTTGCTCATTCTCATTTCATAAGTAGTTAGAGTTCCTTGTAACTGATGTAAAGTCATTTTAGAGTAGTTTTTCTTTTCTTCCAAGGTATAAGTTTTTAATTTCAAATATAGGTATTATAGTTCTTACTACTTTTGAAACAATATCATGTTCCTTAATTATTCTCTTAATCCCCTTCTAGCATTCAATACTTCATCAATCCTTAAGAAATAGGCTGCTATACTTTCATCCTCATTCATTTTCACATTATCAAACCCTGTTTTCAAAGTTGGGCATATGCTCCAAGATAGGGGACCAAAAAGGTGCCAAATACCCTTTTGGTTCCCCATATACACATAGCATGTGCGGGCTATACCGTGTGTGTGCTATAGCCCGCACGCGCTATATGGCTTGGATTTCCCAAGCCTTAGGCTTGGGAAATTTAAACGATAGTGTGTGTGTGCTACAGCCCGCACGTGCTATATGGTTTAATATAAAGTTAGGGCAGCCACAAAAGTGGCTCATTTTGTTTTCCCAAACTAGTGACTAGCCAACAAATCAGAGAAAATGACACATACACGATTTATTGTGGGTTTTTCTCCATCAAATTAAAGCAAAAAATGGCTCCACAATGTCATCAAGGTCAAGCTGGAAGAAGAGGTAAGTGATTCTACAACCATGTATCTTATTTGTATTTAAATTTTATATTTAATTTTTAGTTTTCAATCAAACTTGATTTTCAAAGTTTCTTGTCTTAAATTTTATGCTTAATTAGACTTTTAAAATAGATTTTCTTTTAATTTATAGGAAGAAATGATCTCCCCATTGAAAACCTCAACTAAACCCTCCATCTTCTCCTCATGAACAAATGGATGTTGAAAATAACCAAGAAAATGAACCCCAACCGCTTCCACTAATTGAGAAACCTCCTCCTGGAACACATAAACAATTGATTAACCAAATAGAAAGAGGTAAATAGAAATAAAATCTTTAATTAGGAGGTTAAAATATTCTATTGGTACAAATCCTAGAAGGGAAACACTTTCAAAATCATTAGAAATAATCTTGACCCATGTAGGTTTAGTTAGTGGACAACTAAATTTATGGCACAACAAAAGAGAAGAACAAAAACAATGTTATGCAAATAAATTATCATATGAGGGCATAATTAGGAAAGAAATCACAAAAGATGACATTTTAAAACTCTTTAAAAATCTAGGGGAAACTAAAACTCTTAAAACTACAACGAAGAGGTTCCTAATTCATTGGTTCTTGAATGAAGATATAAAAACAAAATTTTGGGAAATATGGTGGATGATCTTTGATTCCCCTCCTTGTAACAATCATGAGGTTCTTATCTATTTCCTGAGGAAACTCTATTGTGAGTTTGTCCTGAAGGAGGTGCCAAATTATTTTGACTTTCTAGAGTCTTAGGGTAGACGTGCGGGGTCATCATTTGAGAGACCTATAGAATGTTGTGACCCTAATGCACCTAGGTTTCCCAGTGGAAAGCCACAGGCAGATCATGTTAGTATTCCTTCCAATGTGAAGGAACATGTGGAGGTGGAAACACTAGGCACGATTAGTGCTCTGACACAGATTCTCATTTAGTGTGTCACTCCTATAGTCAAGGGTGACCATGGTCAGTCTATGAGGGGTCATTTTTTTGTTCTTGTGGATCCCTGTGCACATTTGGTACTGTCGACAGAGAGGAAGAGCATGATAGAATGGCGACTAATGATTTTATCAATGAAACATTTGGCATTGATACATAGGTAAATATTTTCAAGTTCATTGAATTTATTTGATCATATTTCATTTTTAAATGAATGAATTTAATTAAATTAGTATCTATTGTTTATGATGAAAATTCAGGGAAAGAGTATCGGTTGCAGTGGAAAAGATCCCCCTAACCCCTTATACACTACATCGTCAACTCAACAAGTATGTATCGAATAAAATATTTCTAAAAGTATACATTTGATTATTCTATAATTATATGGATATTTTGTCTCATAACTTATTGTGCATGTACATTAGTTCACTACTCGACCATCGATGTTGACATTAGACAGCGAAGGGCATCATTCACATTTCATTGAGGTGTGTTTATTTGCATGTTAATTAGATTTACTTGATTATATTTAATTAAGAAATGAATGAATAACTAAATTAGTAGACAAATTATGATCAAAATCTAGAGTCAAAGTTGTCATGGCAATGATCACATTCCTTCACCTGGTTTTGTGATGATATCATTTAGTCCATAGGTATATATGTAATAATTCATTATAATTAACAAGTCAGTGGTTTGTTCTTATATTAATGGTTGTCTTATAAATTACCATACATGTGCACTATTTTAATGTTGGAGCTACAACATCAACATCACACACAGAAGGATGCGGTGGCACCTTCATAGAGGTATCATTTATTAATTAGTGGGGTTGTAAAATATTATAGGTGTTCTTGATAAATATATAATACCCTTGTTGTTTTATTTTTAGTTATTGATACCAGAGACTCCTCCTTTTGTTCACGGTAGTTTGAATCGTGGCATAGCTACAGCTATAGCTAGTTCTGACGCACTGACCGACATATGAAAGAGATTACTTAATTAGAATTGTTATTTTAATAGTTTGTATTGAAATTTTTAATGATATTCATGTATGTATTTTAAATATTATTTTGATCATTGTTGTAGGGACTCATTACTCCAGATCATGAGCGTGCCCCTTCAGTGGATGTACTTAGTGACTATTTGGTAGCGGTAAGCAAATAGTCTATTTTATGTCATCCTATAATTCAATTCCAATGTATATTAGTTATTTATGTTTATACTTACTATTTTATCAGGTCGAGATGTAGAAGAGTCTAGACAAGAGGACTAGTGAGCGCACTCGGAAGAGTACTGCATCTCCATCGATGCGATGATCGAAGATAGCCTAGAATTTTCTTTCCCCCTTGGGAAATGACTATATTAAGGATAATTAGTGTATGCCAATATGGCATTAGTGGACATATTTTTTTTATATTGTATAAGTGACATGTTCTATATCCATTTGGCTTTCACGACGCTAATTTAACTTTATTGGACATATTTGATCTATGACATTACTGGATATATATATTTTTCTTCATGCTCTACAAATATATCATGTGTATTGATGTAGACTACTTTATGTTTATGTGGATGTCTTATGCTTTGTAAATTGATTATGCCTTATATTTATTCTTGCACGTGTATCTATGTATATTGTTACTGAATGATTCATACTTAATGAGAATATGCATGCTTCATTTCATAAACCTAGACTCGTAATTTTCATTCCAACACCTTAATGAAGTGATAATAGTTCATATATGATAAAAAAAATATTAATCCTACCCAATTTTAGTCCTATTGGAGCATTTTGACCACCTGGACCTATTTAAGGCACTACAAGAACATTAAGGGATACAGTAGTACATTGTGGTCCTGAATGTTTGAATGAGTTGTGAAGCATAAAAAGGTTATTCTTGGCATTTACACGTCATTTTCAAGGTGTTAGCAGAGACAGTTTGATGCCATGATGAGCGGTTTTCAAGATATGCAATGTTTTAGCTTTCAACTACGCAACATTGCAAGTTTTTGCATCAACTGAGATTAGGTCAAAAAATGAAAAAAATAATAATCTCGTAAATCAAAAATAAGATATTGTAGGCCTCCATGACATGGTCCTATAGAAGCTAACGTCTCATCGATACCTCATGCGAGCTCCGAGAAATAGACTCCTGAATATCGGTAATTTTGTTGCTTGTGCACCTTGAGGGACACTTGGCTTCATAGCGGTCGACATCATTCGAGCCACTTTGCCTAAATTAAAGTGTCATTCCTAGAGTTTACCTGACATTTTAGAGATATTGGCAAAGATGGTTGGATGCTAGAATGAGGGATTTTCAAGAAATGCAGTGTCTAAGATTTCAACTGCGCAACATTACAAGTTTTTGCATCAACTGAGATTGGGTCAAAAAATGAAAAGAAAAGAGAATATCCAAAATTTGAGATAGGTTATCGTAGGCCTCCATGATAGATTCCTATAACACCTAATGACTTGTTGATACCCCTCTCTAGCTCCAAGAAATAGACTCCTAAATATCGGTAATTTTCTTGCCTAGTGCACCATGACGGACACTCGGCTCCATAGTGGTCGGCAATGTTTGAGTCACTTCAGCTACATGAAAGGGTCATTCCTAGAATTTACCTAGCATTATATATTTTTTGGGGGAGACGGTTTGATTTCAAGATGAGCAATTTTCAAGATATGTGATTTTTCAATTTTCAACTGCGCAACATTCCAAGTTTTTGCATCAACTGAGATTGGGTCGGACAATAAAAAAGAAAGAGAATCTCAAGAATATAAGCTATTTTATCACAAGCCTCCATGACATGGTATCGTAGCACCTATCAACATGTCGATACCCCTCACGAGTTCTGAGAAATAGACTCTTGAAGATCAACAATTTTGTTGCCTGGTGCACCTTGAGGGACACTTGGCTCCATAGCAGTCGGCAATGTTTGAGCCACTTTTCCTCCATGACAGGGTTATTCCTAACGTTCATTTGACATTGTAAATTTGTTAGCCGAGACAGTTTGATGCTAGGATGAGTGGTTTCCAAGATACACAATGTCTCAGCTTTTAACTGCACAACATTGTAAGTTTTTGCATCAACTGAGATTGGGTCAGAAAATGAAACTGAAAGAGAATCTCCAAAAATAGAGATAGGTTATCGTAGGCCTCTTCAACACAATATTTTAGCACCTAATGACTTTTTGATGCCCTTCCTAAGCTTCGAGAAACAAACTCCTAAATATTTGTAATTTTGTCGCCTGGTGTACCTTGGAAGAGACTTGGCTCCATAGCGTTCAGAAATGTTAGATCCAGTTTGTGACCATAACAGGGTCATTCCTAGTGTTCCCTTGGTATTACAGAGCTATTTATAGAGATGATTCGATGCCAGGATTAGTGGTTTTCAAGATATACAATGCTTCATCTGTCAATTGTGCAACATTGAAAATTTTTGCATCAACCGAGATTGTGTTGGAAAATGAAAAAGGAAGTGAATCTCTAAAATTTGAGATAGGTTATCATAGCCCTCCATGACATGGTCTTGTAGCACTTGATGACTTGTTGATACCCCTTGTGAGCCTCGATAAATGGACTCCTGAAGATCGGCAATTTTGTCTCTTGGTACACCTTAAGGGACACTTGCCTCCATAGCGGTTGGCAATGTTCAAGCCACTTTGCTTTTGTGAAAAGGTCATTCCTAGCATTCACTTGGAATTATAGAGCTATTGGAAAAGATGGTTTGATGCCAGGACAAGCAGTTTTCATGATATGCACTGTGTCAGCTTTCAACTGCGCAACATTGCAAGTTTTTGCATCAACCGAGAATGGGTTGGCAAATGAAAATGGAAGTGAATCTCCAAAATCTAAGATAGGTTGTTGTACACCTCTATGACACAGTTCCATAGCACCTAATTTCATGTTGATACCACTCACAAGCTCTGAGAAGTGGACTCCTAAAGATCATAAATTTTTGTCTGGTGCACCTTGAGGGACACTTTACTTGATAGCAGTCGACAATATTTGAGCCACCTTCCCTCCATGATAGGTTCCTTCCTATAATTTATGCAAAAATTTGGAGCTATTAGCAAAGATAGTTCAATGCCAGGACAAGCGGCTTCAAGATATGCAATGTTTCATCTTTCAACTGTGCAACATTGCAAGTTTTTGCATCAACCGAAATTGGGTCGGAAAATGAAAATAGAAGTGAATCTCCAAAATTTAAGATGGGTTATTGCAGGCCTCTATGACATGGTATTGTCACACCTAATGGCTTGTCAATACTCCTCATGAGCTTCGAGAAATAGACTCCTAAATATCGGCAATTTTGTTGCTTGCTGCACCTTGAGGGACACTTGGCTCCATAGCGGTCGACAATGTTCAAGCCACTTCACCTCTGTGATAGGATCATTCCTAGCATTCACCCAAAATTCCAAATCTATTAGCGGAGATGGTTTTCATTCAAGAAGAGTGGTTTTCAAGATATGCGATGTTTCAACTTTCAACTGCGCAACATCACAATTTTTTGCATCAACTGAGATTGGGTCGTCAATTAAAAATGAAAGTGAATGTAAAAAATATGAGATAGGTTATCATAGACCTCCATGATACAGTCCCATAGAGCTTAACAACTTGTTGATACCCCTCATGAGCTCCAAGAAACAAACCCCTAAAGATCGACAATTTTGTTGCCTGGTGTAGCTTGAGGGACACTTGGCTTCATAGCGGTCGGCAATGTTCGAGCCACTTCGACTCCTTGATTGGGTCATTCCTAGCATTCACCCATCATTATAGAGTTGTTGGTGGAGATGGTTCGATGCCAGGATGAGCGGTTTTCAAGATATGCAATGTTTCAGCTTTCAACTGCGCAACATTGCAAGTTTTTGCATCAAATAAGATTGGGTCAGAAAATGAAAATGGAATTGAATCTCCAAAATCTAAGATAGGTTATCATAGGCATCTATAAAATGGTCATATAGCACCTAATATATCATTGATACCCCTCGCAAGCTCCAAGAAATGAAGTCCTGAATATCAGTAATTTTGTTTCTTTGGGCACCTTGAGGGACACTTCGCTCCAAAGGGTTTGACAATGTTTGAGCTGCTTTGCCTCTATGACAGGGTCATTCCTAGAATTCACCAGACATTCTAAAGTTTTTGGTAGAGATAGTTTGATGCTAGGACTAGGAGTTTTCAAGATATGCAATGTTTCAACTTTCAACTACGCAACATTGCAAGTTTTTGCATCAACAGAGATTGGGTCAGAAAATGAAAATGGAAGTGAATATCCAAAATCTAAGATAGGTTATCATAGGCCTCCATAACATGGTCCTATATCACCTAACAACTTTTCAATACCCCTCATGAGCTCCAAGAAATAGAATCCTAAATAAAAGTAATTTTGTTGCCTAGTGCACCTTGAGGGACACCTGGCTCCACAACGATCAGCAACATTCAAGCCACTTCACCTCTATAAAAGGGTCATTCCTAGCATTCAAATGACATTTTAGACCTATTAGAAAAGATGGTTTGATGCTAGGATGAGCAATTTTCAAGATATGCAATGTCTCAACTTTCAACTGTGCAACATTACAAGTTTTTGCATCAACCGAGATTGCGTCTGCAAATGAAAATGAAAGAAAATATCTAATATTCAAGATAGTTTATCAGAGGCCTCTTTGACATGGTCTTGTAGAACCTAATGGCTCATTGATACCCCTTGTGAGCTCTGAGAGATGGACTCCTTAAGATTGGCAATTTTGTTTCTTGGTGCACCTTGAGGGACATTTGGCTCCATAACGATCAACAACGTTCAAGCCACTTTGTGATCGTAACAGGGTCATTCCTAGCATTCACCCAACTTAATTATTTTATGCTAGGGAGGTCACCTTTCTCTCCTAGACTTCTACTCTCTTTTATGAATCTTACCTTGGACCCTATTCACTTCAAGATCCTCTAGACTCGCACTTGAGTCTCTAAGGGTTACTCTCAGACCCTAACTAGAAGGACATCTACACTCCCTCTCTCCTAGGTTCCCTACCCATCAAAAAACTTCACTCTCTATCTTATCTTCCTCTCCATGACTGAATAAAGTCATTCATGCACCTTCTCCTTCGATCTCTCTCTCCTACAAGTTCTCTAGCCGGACCATTTAGCTCGCCTAGGACTTCTTTACAATTCTGACTAGCCTCTCCTCCAACTCAGAAACAAAAATAGAATAAAAATACATGAAGGATGCTTCTTGACAGTCACACTCCATAGGATGGATTATAAGAGTCAAAAATCATCCACGAGACTTGATTGAATTCAAAATCCTACTCTACAGAAGTTTGTATACAACAGAAGAACACATAGAACACACAGGAACTATCTTTATTGAAAAATCAGAAAGTTTACAATTCACACACACAGAAAACTTCCTCTGCTAGCCTTCACAATTCTAGTTCTTTAACAACAACCTCTTACAAGTTTTCTTTACTTGATTATATATTCAGCCTCTTCTTGATTTGTAACCGTTTCTAGGTTACCTGCCGTCTGAAGATTCTTAACTGCCTCGGCTCTTCATCTTCTTCCTATAACTGTCATCATTCTCATCATCAGCATGGTTGACGACATGGATCTCCTTTTCCTCTGTGGCATTCTCTTTTTGCTTTGTTGTATCCAAATTTTCAACTTCCATCTACCAGGTTGGCAAGTCAATCTATTCTTTGAATGTTAGTCGCACTATCGCGAGACTCAATCACTATGCATGCTTTTATCCTGCGACTTGGCGATTCACTACTGTCGCGCTCCCGCGGCACTCAAAACCTTACTTTCGATTAGTTTGTGACTGAGTGACGCATTGTAGTCGCATGCCCGCAACGCTTCAAAACAAGCTGACATTTTCTCTACGACCCTGCGATGCCTTGTTATCGCGCGCTCGCAACACTTCTGGATGAGCTGCCTATTCATCTGTGACTGGGTGATGCATCATCATCGTGTGCTTGCAATGCTTGTTACCAAGTTTCCAGTTCATCTACGACTGGGTGATGCATCATCGTCGCGCGCTTGCACCCCTTTTTCACAAGCTGCCGATCAGCCTGTGAGTGTGCGATGCATTGTTGTCGCGCACTCGCAATGCTTATAACTTAACTATCTGGTACTCTGCGACCTTGCAATACAATGATCATCATGCTCTCACACACTTATAAACTTAACCGTCTGTTACTCCGTGAGCTTGTGATACATTATTATCACGTTGTCGCATCAGTTTCAAACTGACTGCCCATGAACTCGCGACTGAGCGACACGCTATCGTCGCGTTCTTGCACTGGTTTGAACTTAACCTTTGATCAACTTGTGACTATTCAATAAACACTAACATCACCTTGTCATGACAGTTTTCCCTTAACCGCTGATCATCATGCGATTGTGCGATAAGTGTAAGGTAACCGCTCTTGCGCTAAATCGGAAGAAACCTTTAGGGTTTAGAAGAGAAAAATAGAAAACTATTACCAAACAGAATTCACTGCTAACTGTGACCTGCTCCATTGGTCACTCTACCAATTACTAGGGCTTGGAGCAAGAAACCCTAGGGTTCTCTGCACCATACTCCCCCCCTCTGAGAAAGAGAGATTAGTTTGAATTAGTCAGCAACAATGCCAAACTAATTCCCTTCTTTCTGTAGTCTTCTTTGTCCATCCATGTTGCTTCTGGTAACCCTAACGATTTGACAAGGTATTCTCTGTATACCCTGCATCGAGTTGTCTTCTGAACTCGTGAATCCAAGATTTTCTCTACTTGCAACTTTGACTTAGTTTTCACCCGTATATCCTGAACATCTTTGCCTATTTCCATCTGCTGAGTACCCTCAGGTATCACTGGTCCTCTATATGGAATAAGATCCTGCACATTAAAAATAGGTGACATATCCAAACTGTTAGGTAATTCAAATTTATAGGCATTCTGCCCATACCTCTCCAATATCTTGTAGGGACCTATTCTCCTCATTTGTAGCTTAGTAGGCAACCCCTTCTGTAATCTGGCTTTGTTCAGACGCACCATTACCAGATCTCTAATTTGAAATTGGACTTCTCTCCTTCCTTCATCCACCTTCTCTTTTAATTTTTGATTTGCTTCAATCAAATCCTTCTTCACCTAATCATGTATCTCCTTCATATACTCTGCAAAGTCATCAGCATGTCCACTTATCACTCCCTATCCTTTTAACTCTCTGAGTTCACAAACTCCACGTGGATGCATCCCATATACAATCTAAAATGGGATTTTCCCTGTAGTCCTATTAACACTATCATTATAAGCAAATTCTGCCTGTGGTAACACTTGATCCCAGGCTTGTCCATACTCCTTTGTTAAGCTTCAAAGCAAGTTCCCCAACACTTTGTTGATAACTTATGTCTGACCATCTATTTGAGGATGGTAGGTAGAACTGTGGAACAAATTAGTTCCCAATCTTCTCCATAAGGTCTTCCAAAAATGACCTATGAATTTGACATCTCTATCAGACACTATGCTTACTAGCAAACCATGAATTCTAACTATTTCCTTGAAAAATAAATGAGCAATATGACTGGCATCATTTGTGGTCTTACAAGGTATAAAATGGCTCATTTTGCTGAACCTGTCTACTACAACAAAAATGCTATCATAAATAGTCTTTGTCCTAGGTAATCCCACAATAAAATCCACACTCAGAAATTCCCAAGGCCTATCTGGTATGGGTAGTGGTTGATACAAACCAGCATTTGTAGAGGTCCCCTTTGGCTTCTGACAAACTGTGCATTGCTCTACATATCTCCTTACATCTTTCTACATCTTTGGCCAGTAATAGTATCTACTTACTAATTCCAGAGTCTTGTTCAATCCAAAATGCCCACTCAAATATCAATTGTGTTTTTCTTGTATCAGGTTCTCTCTCATGGAACCCCTTGGAACACATAATTGATTGTCCCTAAACAATAAGCCATTTTGCAGAGTGTAGTTAGCAAATTCACTGTGAAAATGATTTTCAAAATCAGAGCATACCTTGTAGGCCTCTGCAAAATCTTCATCCCCTGCATACAAATCTTTAAATTCTTCTACTCCAATGCTTCTCAGTTGTATTTCCTGCACTGTCAGCAGTCTTCTGCTCAAAGCATCTCCAACCTTGTTCACCTGACCTTTCTTATGCTTAATGGTGAATGTATAAGACTGTAGGAATTCCATCCACTTAATGTGTCTTAAGCTGAGCTTCTCTTGAGTATTTCTAAAGCTTAGAGCTTGATTGTCAGTATAAACTACAAATTCTTTAGGCAATAAATAATGCCTCCACTTTATCAGTGCTTGCACTAATGCATATAGTTCAAGATCATAGGAAGAATACCTATTCTTTGCTTCATTTAACCTTTCACTGAAAAAGGCAACAGGTCTTCCTTCCTGACTCAGCACTGCTCCAACAGCAATGTTACTTGCATCACACTCCACTGTGAACAATTTTTCAAAACTAGGTAAAAC
>MU223892.1:2180015-2210739 GCA_018584345.1 Thuja plicata
GGTTACTCTCAGACCCTAACTAGAAGGACTTCTACACTCCCTCTCTCCTAGGTTCCCTACCCACCGAAAAACTTCACTCTCTATCTTATCTTCCTCTCCATGACTGAATAAAGTCAGTCATGCACCTTCTCCTTCGATCTCTCTCTCCTACAAGTTCTCTAGCCGGACCATTTGGCTCGCCTAGGACTTGTTTACAACTTTGACTAGCCTCTCCTCCAACTCAAACACAAAAATAGAATAAAAATACATGAAGGATCCTTCTTGATGGTCACACTCCATAGGATGGATTATAAGAGTCAAAAAGCATCCATGAGACTTGATTGAATTCAAAATCCTACTCTACAGAAGTTTGTATATAACATAAGAACACACAGAACACACAGGAACTATCTTTATTGAAAAATCAGAAAGTTTACAATTCACACACACAGAAAACTTCCTCTGCTAGCCTTCACAATTCCAGTTCTTTAACAACAACCTCTTACAAGTTTTCTTTACTTGATTATATATTTGGCCTCTTCTTTATTTGTAACTGTTTCTAGGTTACCTACCGTCTGAAGATTCTTAACTGCCTCGGCTCTTCATCTTCTTCCTGTAACTTTCATCATTCTCATCATCAGCATGGTTGACGACGTGGATCTCCTTTTCCTTTGTGGCATTCTCTTTTTGCTTTTTCGTATCTGACTTTTCAACTTCCATCTACCAGGTTGGCAAGTCAATCTATTCTTTGAATGTTAGTCGCACTGTCGCGAGACTCAATCACTATGCATGCTTTTATCCTGCGACTTGGAAATTCACTACTGTCGCGCTCCCGTAGCACTCAAAACCTTACTTCTGATTAGTCTACGACTGAGCAACGCATTGTAGTCACGTACCCGCAACGCTTCAAAATGAGCTGACATTTTCTCTACGACCCTGCGATGCCTTGTTATCACGTGCTCGCAACACTTCTGGATGAGCTGCCTATTCATCTACGACTGGGCGATGCATCATCGTCGCGTGCTCGCACCCCTTTTTCATGAGCTGTCGATTAGCCTGCGAGTGTGTGATGCATTGTTGTCGCACACTCGCAATGCTTATAACTTAACTGTTTGGTACTCTGCGACCTTGCGATACAATGCTTGTCGCGCTCTTGCACACTTATAATCTTAACCCTCTGTTACTCTGTGAGCTTGCGATACATTATTATCGCACTGTCACATCAGTTTCAAACTGACCGCCCATCAACTTGCGACTGAGAAACACGCTATCGTCGCGTTCTCGCACCAGTTTGAACTTAACCTCTGATCAACTCGCAACTGTGTGATAAACACTAACATCGCCTTGTCACAATAGTTTTCCCTTAACCGATGATCATCATGCGATTGTGTGATAAGTGTAAGGTAACCGCTCTTGTGCTAAACCGGAAGAAACCGTTAGGGTTTAGAAGAGAAAAACAGAAAACTATTACCAAACAAAACTTCACCGCTAACTGTGACCTGCTCCATTGGTCACTCTGCTAATTACTAGGGCTTGGAGCAAGAAACCCTAGGGTGCTCTGCACCAGTTTAAATGAGATTTTAGGTTCTCAAAACCTATATTCTTAGATGAGATTTTACTCATACCATCAAAGGAAAAAGAAAGTTATAGTTTATATAAATTTTTTTTAGATACATATACAAAGAATGTGCTAGCATGAAACATGACAATAAGCGTAACATATATTTCTAGAATTCATTTCGTGAACATATATTTTTTAATTAATGATGAAAAATATGTTTACAACTCATTGATTTAGATCATTAGGAGCACTAGGGGGAAAGAGATGAGAAGATAAAACCTCTGGTATTGCCCCAAAAAATAGAAGAGAAAATTTGTTATTAAATCTTACAAACTTCTCGTTATACATATGGGGTAATGCATGAGCCATTTATAGTCCACCCAATGTGGATTCAAGGGAATTAATTCCTTTACAAATATACATGTTATATGCACATGAATTCAACTAGATTCGACATTACAACATTTTTGATTCACTTTTAGTCCAATGAACCAGGCGAATCTTCCCTACCCTTTATTGTCTCAAGTTTTGCCTCGTGGGATGACTCGTGAACCTTCTAAAGAGTTTTATTGTGTGGTTTTCATCCATATTTGGTCAAATGGACATTTGATGCAATGACAAGGTTGGAATAATGAAGAATCTTCACGTGTGTCTCCTAATCCTTGAACAACCACAACCTAGGGTTCTTCATACAATACCGTCTAAGCCATGTACCAATTACAACCACTACTCCTGTAGGGTATTCTAATCATTCATCATCTATAACCGAGTGATCCAATTTATTTTTTCCCTCAACGCAATGAAATAAATAATAATTTGTCCCTTCATCATTGTCTTCAGGTGTAATAACAACAAAAACATGGTCTGCAATGATAGAAGCATAACATGGAGATTAATTTAACAAATACTTACAATAAAGTACTAAATTTGAGACTATTTGTGAGTTGACAATTTACCCCTTTGCACTAGATCAAAAAAATAGTCAAATTCAATGGATGATTCCATTTGTGTCAGTTGCAATGCTATTGGGGGAAGATAGGAGTCAAGTGTGCTCAAAATTCATGTAGACCATTCCTCGACCCATTCCTTTGACTCACACCCATCCCAATCTTCATCTACGCATGATGAACAAAAGCATGCCATATGTCATGTGTGGATGATACATGAACATGCATTAGAGATTCTAAAAGAGTGTAGCTCTCTTGATCCTATTAATGTACAACAATACTCTTATGGTGCAATGTTAGTTTCATCCATCAACCAAAAAAATCTATGAACTATATACTCACCTTCATTACCTAGACCCATTGTAGCATTACACCACTTGACGATACATCTCGCATTTGAAAATGTTTCTTGTTCTTTGTAGTTTAATTATTCACATGCTAAGGCTCTTTTTATACATGCACATGCACCATTATGCTCTCCCTTTCCATGACCGACCTCTGTAAAATCCCACATATACTGAATACCAATGTTTGTATGCATCCTGCTCAACCAATAAAACATCTGAGAATTCTTGAATTACGATACACAATTGTCTGACCATATGTTGTGTCGATGATATGATATGCTCATATTACTCAAATCACAATAAAATAGATGAAATAATTTGTGTACAAACTCTATAGAATGCAAATGATCATGACTGATGTAAAAATGATACTCCCTCACTATCTTCAGGTTTTCTCTTCTCTACTATCAGGTGAATGGATAAATTCTATATGAACAAATATAGAAACTTGTTGAGAGCTATAATACTTTTCTTACACCTCATTTTGTGGTTGTAGAGTATAGTTCTCTGTGAATTCGACAACTAAAATAAAGGTATCAAGTGGGAATGTGTCCTTGCACAACTTGAATTACTTATCCAGCCATCGAGCTCTATGTGTATGCCTTGCATACTCATACACAATATTATCATTAAAAATATCCATGAACTGATACACTAGAATCTTTTCAATTACTAAATCACAAATTTTGGCCTCCTTTCCATTTTTTAGAGCATATGCGACTGTCTTATATTTTCCAAAATCCACTTTTTCATTCCCAATTGCATGTGTACCCTCCATATGTGGACAAATTGGTAAATATTACAAACCACCACAATCTATGCATGTACCATTCAAGCATGTGAGATTGTAAAATTGTTGACCATCCTCTCTTTCACATAAAATTGTGGTAATTAATTCCCTTCAAGATGTAGGTGGGTCATTTATGTTACAATCCTGCAAAACATTGTTAGAATGCAAATCTACACATATATGCTTATAAACATCAAAATGGCTAGAAAATTCAATATGTACCCTACAAAAACAAGTTGTGCATGTGTGATTTATCTTCACATAAAAAGGTTTAGCTATTTAAAAATATCTTTAACTAATTTTAAATTGAGGATACGTAAGTATAGATTTTGCAAAGAATTGTGTCTACGTTGAATCAAAAAACTGTTTTGGATGTGGAATGTGGATTCAACTACCAATCCTCCTTCTTACAACATCTCAATGATTGGGAGATACTCGTGTGTTATTCTACCAAAATTCTTCAATCACAGATTTTAAAGCTTCAACAATTGATTTATCCTTCTATGGTAGTCTACCATAAAATGCCCATAACTCATTGTTATTTGGATCTTCCACTCTATGACGCCTTCCCACAGCTCTCATTAGAGACTTTCTACTTATTTTCAATGCTTTTCTTGTCTTTCTAATGAGTCAAGATTTCTTCATTTGAGTTCTTACTATTGTTGATGTAAGTACACATTGTGTGACATTACTATCTTTTGCGCATGATGTAGAACCCACACTCTCATATGCAATCATTAGATTCTTTACAATAGATTTTTCACTTAACTCATCCATCGTTCTTAGATCAAGAATCTTCATGATGGATTTAAATTTTAGATTTCTCATCATTTGAACAAATAGTTGACATCTTCATGTCATATTTAAATTCTCATAAAATAATCTTCAAATACGGATAGCATATCGTTGACAAGTACGCTTGGGAATCTTGTCAGGCATTTGTTGCAAAATGTTAGTATCAATATCAGTCAAATATTTAGGATTTCTGTAAACAATTCTAGGAGGTGTTTTCAACTGTTGAGTGGCCTCAATATTATGAACATTAACAATATTATGTGTCAATTGTGTACCTTCAACTGAAGATGACGTGCCTTCAAATTGAGATGTGAAATATGGATCCTCACCAACATAAGATGTTAATGGTGTGCCTTAAACATGACACAATGTTTTTCCTACACCTTCAGGTGTAGATAATGGTGTTCCTTAAACATGACATGATGTTGTGTCTACACCTTCGGATGTAGATAATGGTGTGCCTTCTACATGATACAATGGTGTGCCTTCAAGATGATACAAGGGTGTGTCTCCAACATTTTATGGTGGCGTCTCTTCAACTTGGGAACTCATAAATGATGTGCCCACATCTTCAAAATTCAATTGTCTTGTTGCACGCAAGTTTCTCATCCATTTCCTTTTTGTTTCCAATGCCAATTCTCTCTTACATTCTATTGATGTTTTATGTTCCTCATCCAAAGGAAAATTTTATTCTATGTTATATAATTTTTTGTGTTCACAAAGTTGTCCCATTCTTTCCCTTTCTTCTGTTTGTCTCTTTCATGTTCTTCTAGTGTTAGAGTCTTTGCTTGTTTCTTTGGCATGATGATGATGATTTCTACATATGAATTCCTTACAATTTTCAAATTATTATATCAATCTATTACAAGAAGTGAAACTTTATAATATCAATCTAAATTATATGAACTCAAAATATAATAGAAATGTATGACAAATTATAATATAAATCTTTTACAATATGTAAAATTATTTCTTCAACAAATCCATATCATAGAAATTATAAACAAAAACACTCTTTATTCTCAATTCACATGTAAAAAATAAAAAAAACTTACCTCAATGGATCAATTTTCATGAAGAATTATGGACTTTCACACTTTGATGTGGATTTTTGAACAAAAATGTATTGCAAATTGATAGAATATACAGTTTCTTTGTGATCTTCAACACTATGAAAAGTGAATATTTTTCAAATGGACTATAAAAACTAGATAGTAACAGTTAAAAGTGGGCCTCTTTCATGAGTTTCTTACCTTTATTACCATTTTGTGTTCTTAAATAGCAGGTGTGCGCTATAGGGCGTACGCCCTATGTTAGACACACAAAATGACAAAAGGAGAGAAGGGGTAATGGGAGAGAGAGAGAGAGAGAGATCTCACACACACACACACCATCTAATCTCTCTCCTCATTCTCACCTATCTCTCTCTCCCTCTCTACCTCTCTCTCACCTTCTCTTCCTCTCTCTCTCTATTTCCCTCCCCCACCTTGTCACTCTTTGTATGTCCCTCTCTTAGGGAGTGTTTATGGTTTACATAGTTCGTACACACTATAGCATGCACGCGCTATGTAAACCATAAATTTGCATAGCGCACATGCCCTATAGTGCATGCGCATTATAGCACATGCGCACTTTTAAGGACATTGAATTTTACCAAGCCTAAGGCTTGGATTTGCTTTGGAGTTTTTAGCTAAAGGCTTGGAGGATTCAAATAGGTCTGAGCCATGTTTTCCAACAAACCTAGAAAAAAATAAAAAAATTCCTTTTGTGCTTCCCATTAGGTTTGCATGTGGCTCAATAACAATAAAATCAGATGACATGATATTGTAGATCTCTCTGATAGCTATCTAACCATGTAATTTATTTTGAATTCTCATTATGTTAAGCTTTTCATCTCTAATTTATTTTCTAAGTATGTCTAATTTTTGTCAAAAACCAATGTGTATTCATTTGGGCTTAGATTTTGGCTCGTTCATTGAATTTTGAAAAAAATTACATTTTCAGAAACTAGACTCCATTCGACACACTTTTTAAAAAAAAAAGAAGTTTCAATTTTCAATTAGTTTTTAATGATTTCTAGGGGGAGCACACAAAAATTTCATGTTTTCAAGATGTGTCCACTTCAGAAAATTGAAAAAAATCAGACTTTCATCAAAAAATTTGTAGAAAAATCTGGGATAAACTAGGTGGTGTTAACTAATTTCTCACTAGAGCAATTTTTTTTTTTAAAGTTAACATTTTAGGGGGAGCACACCAGACGCTATATTATGTTTTTTACACAAAAAATAAGACCACTTTTTGTGCTCCCCCTTTTTGAGGGCCTTAATCTCCACCATTTCTAAAATAAATTAGTAGTTTGGAAACTAAATTCAGAGTAGAACAAATCTATTTTTTGTCACATTTTAAAATTTTGAGTGTAACTATCCTCAATTTTTTGTTGAAGTTTCAAGTTTGCTGATTTCAGAAAAAAAAAAAAGTGTCATCTTATACCCCCTTTTTGGTCCCCCATCTTTGTGCACTTACCTGATTATTAACTTTTATTCCTTTACTTTTTCATCACCTTGATAAATGGTTTCTAACTTTACCCAAATATCATTAGAAGATTGACAATACATGACTTTGATAAGAAAATATTTTGTAGACCACATAAAATAGCAAATTTGGCCCTTTTATCAAGTTCATACTTGGTCTTTTCATCAGGATCAATAGGTATACATTTTTGTATAGTATATTTTGTGACTACAACGTTCCACATATAGTCATCTAGATATTTTATAAAGGCTTCCATCACGACCTTTCAAAAAAATTAATCAGTACCATCAAATAATGGGGCTCAGGTAAGAGAGGCACCTTTAGCCTGTTCCATTGATACTTCCAAAATATACTTGGATAATCCATATAGGAAGACCTAGGAAGGGAACCTATGCTCTGATACCACTTGTTGGAAGTAATGGCTATTCTGAGAGGGGGGATTGAATCAGAATAGGAGATTTCTATAAAATTTTCAATTCTCTAAAACAAATGCACATTTAACATTCAAAACAATTGTATACATAAACTGATCATGTAAAAGAGAATAAAAGATATCAAAGAAATTTAGACAACTCACAAAAGAGAGACACAAGATTTTGTGCTGAGTGGAAAACCCTCAAAACCTTTCATTTTTCTCATAAGGAAAAAAAACCACTCTGTTGGAACCTGTCATATTTATTGAACAACAACTCTTCTTTACAATAGCAGCTACAACTGCTCAGGGCTTTAACCCTTTTTCTTTCTTCTTCAATGTGTTTCTTCATAGATCATTTACATACATAATTATATTATTTGATTACACACACACACACACACACACATCTTATAATTATGTTGTTAATATTGAATCAAGTACTTCCACATATAAGATAACTGTGTATCCTTTTTTCACACGTCCTCATATTTGACACACAATCATACTCCCTTATATAGGGATGTACTTTGAACATTTACATTCAATAATTCATTATCAGTTACAAAACTATGCAACTTTATATTATAAATTTCCTTGTAAACACAAAATTGATTCAAAATGACTCAGTTATATTTTTTATCTTTTAAAGAGAAACAGAGCTTTGTACAAAGAAAAGGAGACTTTCTAAAATAAATGCTATTACTGATAAATCAAACTAAAAATATTTAAAGAACCTCTATTAGGGTAAATAGTATTTTATACAATAACCCAATTTTATGATAAGATGAAATCACTTTATCACTGCTTTGTATCTTTTTACCAACCATAATTGTCAAACCTGTACTTCTCGAAATGTTTATCATACTGAAAACAACAAGTTGTCAATGAAAACCGAAAAATCTTCTTAACAGAAATGTTTGTCATTTTGGTTTCAACTGTCAAACAAATCCATTTAGCACAAGGTCTTAAATATAGATTTAGATTTCATGGAAATATAAATAGTTATTTTAACATTTACCTATTAGGTTTTTATAACTGTTAATCTTTTAAATACAACTCCCAATGTTCATTTACAGTAGTATCTCTTTCATTGTATCTGAAATTCAACTAGGGTTTGTTTCAAAAAAAATTTCATCAAAAAATAGAAAACAATTTTAGATAATCTTTGTTCCATTGTTTTTAACAAACCCATTACGCAACAAAAAAATTACTAATCAAACATTCCAGTCACAAATATGCATTCTAAACTTCATTGTAGAAGTCACCAGAATAAATGTTTCAAAGATATACCTTTTGCCTTTAAACCAAATTTACCTCAATATTTGGCAAATCTAAAGAAATAGCCCACAACATCTTTTCATATGTTCAATATTCCTCATCCTCTCACATCCGACAAAAATACCTTTGAAATCCACAAGCAATGGCATACAAAAAGACTACTATAGGAACCAGTAGATGACATGGATTATGATATCAAAAGCCCATAAGCAAAATTTGAAAAGAGTAGCATCAATGGAGCTCAAACAATCATTCATGGTGGCACAAAAGAACTAAATTTTTAATGTTTTACCAAAATGATACAAATGAAAAAAACATAATGTATGCTGCTTTGTACCAAACTTTAACCAAGATTGTGAAAAGTTTCAAGTGCGCCATACTTTATCACCAAGTTTTAAGAACATTGTTTGAACCAAAGTTTAAAACCATAGTTAGTGTGAGGTAAAACTTTAATGAAAATAAATATCCACAACTTTTTTGACGTTGTCAAAGAACCTTAATGAAATATTCGCTTACAAATATTCTACGGTGAACAATCTTTTTTGATTTTTCAAAGGACATCTTTTGTTGCCATCTTTTTCAGGTGGGATTTTAAATCAAGTGATAATCACATCAACAAACTCCCCCATTTTCCTTGAGGAAAAATATTTTCTATAATTCATACATCATAATTTATACACATATAAATGAATGTTTCTCACATACACAAATAAGTATATAGGTCTATACAAAAGATTTGAAGATATACTCATATATTCATATAACATTCATTTATACATGAAATACTGATCATGATGCAATAAATATAAGAAAAAAATGCCATGTGTATGAAATATGTATGCTTGTAAAACTGTCACTTGTACCTATACCTGTAACCATCACAACTACAATATCTGTGCCCACTGTCAGACAAGAAATATACTAAAATATTAGAACCATTTGAACCAACTAAAATGTTAAAATCAATCAACTAAACTGTCAAAGATCATCAAATGATATCTCATACTAAAATCAATTGAACATCATCCAAATATACTGAAGGAGCAAATGAATTTCTCCCCCATTTTGCATCAAGGACATACAACAAATAACAACTACTTTTTGGGAAAAAAAACGGTTGGGTGTAGGAGAAGAAACCTAGAAGCAGACTCCTCCCGACTGAGAAATAATTTCAATAAATATTGAGAGAGGGCTCCTAATCTGGTGCGTAACTAGTCAAAAGTGTTTCTAGGTAGGGCCTTTGTGAAAATATCAGCAACCTTGGCTTGAGTAGGAATATAAATCAACTCGAATTCATTGTCAAGAACTTTATCATGTAGAAAATGAAGTTTTATAGAAATTTGCTTCGTTCTTGAATGCAAAACTAATTTTTTTCTCAACTGAATAGCACTATTATTATCACACATAATAGAAATAGGTTTTGATACCTGAATGCCCAAATCTGATAATTTATATGCCATCCATATTAGTTGGGCACAACATGCAATAGCAGAAATATATTTAGATTCAGAAGTGGATAATGTAACACATTCTTTCTTCTTTCTATGCCAAGAAACTAATCTATCTCCAAGGAAAAATGCAACACCACTGATGCTTTTTTCATAAGAACAACCTCCCCAATCTGCATCTGTATAACTAATCAAAGAAAAATCAGTACTATGTGGATACTAGATACTGTAATCATAATGAAATATGTTGTAAAAAATGTTAGCAGAGAGAGTCTAAATCTGCAGATAGGATGTTAGCTATACAGATTAATAATATAAATCTAGAGCTTAAAGTTAGAATGTTGAAGTATAGAATAAGAAAACTAGAAATCCCTTGTGGTTTCCCGATAGAGAGTAAGTTAGATCTATAAAAAAAAAAATTTGAAAAATAGATGAAAACACATAGATCTAGTGGCAAGCCATCTAGAAAAGGTTAGATTTAAAAGAAATGTTAGATTTACAAAAAATAATGAAGTAAAACCTGCAAAAAAATGGTTAGATAACAAAAATGATTTCTCCTTCAAAACCAAAATATCCTTCAAATTTCCCTACATGCAACACTCAATAAACAAGGATTAAACCTGTTGTGATACCACATTAGGAATAATAATAATAAATAGTAGAGAAAAGGAAAGAATCCAAGTGTGAGTGCATGAAAGGAATTTACCAAGTTCCCCAAGAGAGATAGAGAGGAATTTCTACAAAGTATCAAGCCAAAAGATCACCAAAATGCTCCAAGAACAAAGACAAGAACACAAGAATTTGAAAGGGGAAAAACAAGAAAAACCCCTTGTGAAGAATATGAATATGGCACAAGGCCTAAAGAGTGAGACCAATAAGCTCAATACAATATTGAGAGAAAGATGAGAATGTGAGGAGAAGTGAGAAAAGAGAGAAGATTATTAGACAAGTGTGTGAGAGGCATCTCTTAAATAGAATGAGTGGAGGATTTTGCATGGAACTCCCATGTTCTATGCATGCCACATTCTCATTGTGTGTGTGTCAAATGTGAGATTCCTCTTAAGGAGGAATATCTAATTTCCTTATTAAAGGAATTACAAAAAGGTGACATGTCCTCCTACTTGGACTAGAGGACAAATAGAAGTAAGGATACCTTGGTTTATCCTTTAATTACATAGTCCCAACCAAAGAAAGATTAAATTCTAACAATTATTTTGTGATTTAAATAATAATACTGGTGGATATATGCAAATGAAGCTGACTATGAAAGAAATGATGAGTCAATGAACCGTTTTAAACTGCGAGTGAATGCAAATATGGAAACATAAACATGGCGGCATTTTGAACCTTAACCCAATGAAAATTCATAATGTATCCAATGATGTGTCTGTGCAAGTGATGGTAAAGGGAGTGCAGTCTTTTAAAATATTCAAATGCAAATGTAATCAGCAGATCTAAATCAATTTGGAGCTACGCATGGAGATGTTTAATAAAAAATTTAAAAATTTCAAGCAAGTGTTAATTGTAGGAGGCTACCCACACATGGTGAAAAAGGATGTTCATTAAAGTTTTCAAAGCAAATGGTGGGTGTCAACCAAAGGGATCTTGCGCAAAACATGGAGAAATATGCAGAATATTTTAAAACATAGCAAAGGCATGATGGCATGTATTAAAGCCTAATGTCTATGTAGCATAATGGAGGAGGCATGCACATTTTAAAAGAAACATTCAAGGAAAATATCCAATTGGTAGTTGTTTTGCCAAGATTTTTGCACCCCAGTCTGCACAATGTGCATAGAGGTTGTTGCCTATGGGTGAGTAACAGAGGTTGATAGACATTGAAGACAACCAATGCATGCCAATTCAAAACCTGTGCATAAAATGACCATTGAAAGGGGAAGTTTTGAAAGTTGCAAAAAACAAATGATAAGTAGCAGCCCATGTGGGTGAATGATGGAGTAAGCCTGCCCAATGGGCAATGAAAATACACTATTTGGAATCCTACGTAGAAGATATACCATGAATAAAGCCCACACATGGGCATGAAAAACAAAACACAGGCATGTGAATGGGCATTGTTACTTGGTGGAGTGACAAAATACAAAAAGGTGGATTAATGTGTAGTAGAAGGACACCCTACATAATGAAATGAATGTAATGGGCATGTTGAGTAAATCAAACATAAAGCTGCATTTTAAGACCAATGCAATGTCAGGTTATGTCTGTGCTGGAAATAAAGGAAGGAGTTGTGTAGTTTAAAAGGGAGCTTTAAAGTTTCAAAACCAAGATGATTGCAATACAAAACTTGAAAGCCTGTGCTTTGAAGTGTAAAATCCAACATACACCAGCTATAATCACCAAAAAATGGTCACCTAAACCCTAGACCCCCAATCTCAACAATTAATCAAGAAACCCTAATCTTGATTATTCTGAGTCCTAAATCAAACAAGCAATTCATCACAGTCAAATTGATCTGACCTAAACCCTAGGTCCTAATCGATCATCATATTTGATTAATTAATTAATTCCTAAAATCACATTACATTGGCAAATAAACTTTATACTATTATTTGATTTGATATTCTGATATATTAATTAAATAAAAATTACAAAATTTTCAATTAAATCAAAAATTAATTAAATTAATTATAAAAACATAAGTGTGCATCCAAATCAATTAAATTATTAAAAATGCATATGACATCATAAAATTCAGATGACTGATTATCAAAATGGAAACAATCCCGTTCTACTTAGTTAACTGATTCATCACAGTTTATCATTTTGGAAACATTTCAGTTAACTGAAAATGAATATGGAAGTTTCCAAAATAACTGATCAGTCAGTTCAGTCAGTTGACTCTCTCAACCAATCACATCACTTGCACATGGATTGTGCTTCTTTAATTGAATCTGAGCCACTTTTTTTGTTCGATCTCAACTGTCGATTCGAGAGAGATTTTCTATAAAAGAGAATCTCTATAAAAGAGAATCTCTTTTCCTTCACAAAGGATCCTAATTTTTTATTAACATTATTATACTGCATTTTCATTCTAGCATTCTTAGCTTTTAGCTTCAATTTATCTAGCATTGTTGTTTATTACTTTTATGTAATCATGCAAATCTACTCATAGAGCACACTTTGAATTGGTGTTTTTAAAATGAATATCTCACACTTCATTTAGTGCTTATAAAATTGAATCTAATTTACTTGGATGAACAAAAATTTGCATAATCATTTAGATTAATCATTATTTTACTTTCATCATATACCTCTAAATCCTTCATTTAGGTTAGTGTGTAGTCACTGAGCTTGCAATGATCTTAGAGAAAACTCATACTCCTGCCTTCTAGAAGGCAACAGGTCGACTCATTCAGACATGTAGGATGAATGAAAACCATATTTATTCATGTATGCAACTAAAGTATAATGACTATGTTGAAGTGTACTACTAAGTAAGAAGGCCACTTTTAGCACGCACATTTCTAGCACCCACTGTGGGGCCGAAAAAATCAATTTCTAGCCTCGTACTTTACATTTTCTATCACTTTTGTATTCTATTTTTTGTCATTTTATACATTCATTTTGAGCTGAATCTTAGTCCACCATTGTATTCGGATCATCATTTTAGTTTGAAATGACTATAAACACACCCATAGTAGCCCAAAATTGAATTTGTGGTACAAAAATTTTGCAAACAAAGGTTGTACGACCTTCTGCACCCAAATTGAGAAAATAACTCCTTACCCATCAGCACGCAAACTAAGGTAGAAGGAAAAATGGGAGAAGGAAAAATTTTTGAGAAATTTTTTTTATGAGCCCACACTATCATCTTTTCTATAATTCAAATCAGCATCCTATCGACATCCTAATATAGTCTGTATTTAACCTCTACTTTGGCCTAGCGCTAAACCAAAGTCCAATTGCAAGCCACCAAACATCTTGTTTTGGTTTATGAGTTTAAATCCTATCATAAAAAGAGCATAATTTTCATAAAACCATGCATGTGGGACTAAAATTCACACACTCACTCCGCTCACTATACCACTTCAAACCCTCCCCTCATGTGCAGCAACTCCCTCTCCTCCCAACTCCCAACCACCCACCGTCTTCCTATGTTGTTCCACCTTCCCATGCCTCCACAACCCAAAAACCGCCATCGCCTAGCCCTCTACACCCAGTACTACCCTATGAAAAATCCACTCACTTCCCCTAGCTCCACCCACCACAACCTGCATTGCTTCAACTTCTCTTCACCCGCCACAACCCGCAGCATCCACTCACTTCCCCTAACTCCCTTACACTCTCACACCTATCCCTCATAGCTTCCTCATCCACACCAAAACCCCACTTACAACCCTCATCTGCCAAAACTACTTCACCCAACTCAAAAACACTCTTTGCCACATCTGCTCCACCTCTGGCTACTCTTTAAATAGGTGAAACATAAGGTGCCACGTCACCTACAAAACTTTTCCAACAACAAATTTGATGCCTTTCTAACTATCATTTTGTAGGGATATTGGGCTTTTGTGACAACCCACAAACTGTCCAATTTAACCCCAGACAATGATGACATCATCATAGGGTTTAATTTTTTTAGCCTTCATCATATGAAGTTTTAAGTTTGCAGCGTATCGTCAAACACGCATATCTTGCTCCTTTTAGCTCCTTTTTTTTAAGCAATGTTTTTTGATTTAGGGTAGAATTTTGTAAGGATCATTATGGTGAAGTTAGTTTTTTATTTTTCTTGCTAGAGTTCTTATAAATTGCACTTTTGGCTGACTGTACTTGACTAATCCTCTATTTTGCAGCTTCTGAAGCCTCGTATGAGCTCATACGATCATCTTTTCTAGTGCAGTTTTTTTTGAAAATGCATGATTTTCTATCTACTTTCTGTATATGTGATATGTTTTTTTATTTTCTAATTTTGATAATGTGGACTGATATTTGGCTTTGATGTTCATGTGATTATCTTTTGCATAAAACCTAATAGTGGTTTGCATAATGTTATCCAAGAAGACTAAAACACAAACTACTCATGAATTGGTTTTGCAGGTTGCGTTTGATTGATAGAACGTAAAACATTGTGCTTGCATCTTGTTTTTGATTTCTTAAAATACGAAACCACATGCAAGACTTCTTAAAATGAACATTTTTTTGATGTTTTAGGAATGAAAATAATGTTAGGATATTATGCTCTCACCCTTTTGGGATGATCAAAAATCTAGAAACACTATTGTCATTCATCATTTGAGATCTACAACCTTAGAGGGCATGTCCAAGTGGGAAAAAGTACTCACCCTTGGAGAATGACTCAAGTGAGAATAAGCTAATGCCAAGCTTCTTCAACTCACTATAATCAAAATTCTTCTCGAGGCCAAAACCTTAGAAGATAAGTGGCATTTGAGCTTATACTCACCTCTCACCTAAAAAAAAGTAGGGCCTCCAGGTCTCAATCATGTATTGTGAACTATTTGTGCTAAGGTTCTCTATGGGGTTACCAGTCTAAATTGTAGTTGCCTGGACACAGAGAATATGCTTAAACAAAGACCCTTACTAAAACCCTTTTCAGCTAGTGGCCAAAATCCTTTTCTACTTGTTGATACGGGCGTTGTGAGATGCGCATGCCTAAGAAACCTCTCATGTACCCCTCTTGTTGAGACAGTAAATTTATCAGGATCCTTAGATCTTGAGAAATTAGAAGAGAGGTAGGCCCAAGAAGTGTGTGTTGTGGAGGGGAGCCAGTGCTACCAAGCTTCTAACTGTCTGACTTGAATGTGTATTTTTTTGTAAGAGGATTCAAACAAGTATTGTCCATTTCTCACCACCTAGGAATTAGGTTTTCTTGATGTGCTTGAATAACTAATGGCTTCTTGATGTGTCTAGTGTGAGTGTTCATTGAAACAACAACAACAAAAACAACAAATACAATGATCACACAATCTGGAAAACTGTACACTTTAGGTACTTGCCTATCATATTGTCTGAAACATGAAATCAAAAATCAAAGTGATCAACGATTCAAAATCTACACTTCTAGGTGTTAGTTTTCAACTCTTGTCTGAGTTTCTGCATCTGATATCAAACTCTAGAAATCTATCAACTTGCTATCTAAATTGCTCTTCTATTGTGAAAGTTATGTCTGAATTTTCACCAAATCTATGTTCTCATCAACATCATCTACTAGCCTATCTTTGATTGCAATCTGTTGACAGTCAGACTCATTATTGTCTTGAAATCTAATTTTGTTGTGCTAGTCCAAGTGACTTGTTATCTTATCATCTTTGTCTGCGTTGTCCTTATCCTAAGTTGTGAGAGCAGGTTCGTTAACCTTGACTCAAGATCAGAGTCATTGCTTCTCTCTCTTAGTTGGACTTTATCTCTTTTGTCCTTTGGTCTTGGACTTAATCAACACTTTACATATCACTTCAGCACCTAAGAGTCAATCAATCATTCATCATACCTCCTCTTCAATCTTCTATGCAAGTACATCAAGACAATCCAACAATGTCTAAAAGAAAATGGGCTAAACCTTATAGTCCTAACAGCATGCAAGAAGAGATTCTCATGGAAGGTTTATCAAAACAACTTCAAACTATGCAATCTAAAATCCAAGAATTAAAGGGGGAAAAGGATACACAATCCAACAAATCCTCATCAAGCTCAATCTATCCTTTTCTATTTGATCATTATCAAGCAAGTGGCTCCAAAACCCTAAAAGCTATTGAAAACACCGCAAAATTTTCCTCCAAAGGGATTTGTAACATCATGAAAGAAAAACCTTGGGTTAAATGCATGAGAGACTTCACTCCTTTGGGGCAATCTTATGAATCTGCATTGAAAGAACTTCTTGAGAATGACCTCAACACATTGCCTCAAGCCACATCATGTGGATTGAGATTCTTCAGTAACTATTATGCATATCATCAACACAATGAGCATACAACTTCATCTCTCATGGAGTTGAAACAAAAAATCCAAGTTCTCATAGATGATGGCATAATGAAAGTAGAAAATCCTAATTATTCATCTAATCTCAAGCATGATCAATATCAAGAATCCATTTCAAGAAATGGTTCGCATATCCCATCTACTTCTTCCACCATTCCTTCATCTCCTAAAGCTTCAAAACTAGCCACAACATCTCTATCAAGTACTGAGCCTAATGATGACTATGTCTACTCTCAAGGACTACCTCTAAAAGAGATCCAAGCTAATCAGCCTACAACTGCAAATCTTTCTCAGGCTTCACTAATCATAGACCCAATGCGTCCATGTGCTTCAATGCTTATCATGCCTATTGAAAATGATTGTTCATCAGCCTATCAAGAATCTCACATGCAGATCAACACTCATAAGGTTTGTCCTTAGAAGTGGCTCCATGTCAAGATGGCAATCCAAAGTGTGAAGAAACAAATATCAGTAATGATCAAGATCAAGACACCACCCATCCTTATCTAATGGTTGACCAAAGTTGCATATCTCAAGAGTCCCATGATGATTTCATCATCCCCTTCCATTTCTTCCCAGAAGAAACTCTTACATATCTTTTATCTTATCCATCTCCCAAGAAAGATAAAGATATCCTTTCTGGCATCTCTAATGTGCCTATTGAAAATCAAGAGAAAGGTACTCTTTGTACACCATCCAAAGATCCTTATCAAGATCAGAGCATCCCATCATCTCCTTGTCATGCTCCTCCATATCCACCTCAAGAAAACATCATTCTACTAAATCCCTTGCAGAAAAATGAATCCACTCAAGCTTCAGATGCTCTTATCAAAGTTGTTCCTATCAAAGCTACTTATGCACCTATTGATAAATAGATGAATTCAAAAGAGAAGAGCCTTGGTCATGCAGCTCACTCTAAAGATGTTGGTATCCCTTCCACACCTTATATCCCTCCATTCAAACATAAGCATCAACCTTCACTATCCTCCAAGTCCATCCTTGGTCCCTATATCCCAAAGCTAAAATTATCAAACCTTCCATCTATATTGGGTCCTTATGTCCCTCAATCCACCATGCCTATAATTACTACCTTGTCATCCACTTACCCTATCTCCTATCAAGATCAACAAAGACATACATCCTTGAATTCTCCCTATCAACCAATCCATTTGAACCATTCATATCATCCCTATCCATCCACAGTTCCCAAGTCTTTGGAAGCAAGTTGGATGTGCAACGAAGAAATCAGAAATGCAAGAATCCACTTACATATGAAGATCACTATGTCCCATCTAATCAACATGTGACTACTAAGAGACCACAAAGGTCCCCTAAGCAAAGAATAGTATCAAAGAAAATATGGGTTCCTAAATCCATGATGGATGCATTGCGTTCTAAATCATCCAAAAACAAAGGAAAATCAAAAGCTATGTGGATTCCCAAGTCTCTTATAAAGGACTTGGATACAAATAGAAAATCAAAATTTATGTGGATTCCCAAGTCTCTATTAAAATACTTGAATAAAAGGAAAAGTAAGAGTTGGAATCCAAGCTTCCAAAAGATTCCACTGCATCTCCGTCTAAGCATCCCATCTTCCAACTCTATTTTGAGTCCTCATGTCCCAAAATCCATTACCTTGAATACATCTTCATCCATCTTGGGTCCTCGTGTACCAAGATCCATATCAAAACCTAAATCCATTTCATACACTTTTCCTCTATCATTCCACTGTCCTTCAAGATATGTGTCAATGTTGATCTCGTCTACATGAAACTCTCACTATTGCACCCAATATCCTACCCCTACCTACTATCCTTCCATATTGGGTCCTTACATTCCTGCTATTCCTCTCATCTAGTCCATTGCATAAATTCTTGGCTACCATCTCTCTTATCCTCCATTGCATTCTTCTCTACCATCACCCTATCAGCATCTTTGAGCATACTTTCAAGGGCCTTGGCCCATAATAACATACCTTTCAAAGGAACACTATCCAAAGAGTAAGAAGCTTAAGTTCCTTCGTAAAATCAAAAAGTACAAAAAATAAAAAAATAAAAAGAAAAAGTGCCTTGGTGAAAACCTGGTAAACATGTGCCTTGGTAGTAAAAGTAAAGATAAATCAATCCGTACTATGGTGAAAATCACTTCTTGTGGCACCTTGGATAATTACCATGATGAAAACCTGGCAAACATACATCATGCATAATTCCTCCTACTTGCACTCTTCACTTAGGGTCAAATTCCTTCCATGTCATCTTATCCATCATATCCAACAAACCCATGAGAATCCACGTTCCTTCTGGTGATCTTGACAGGTTTGAGCCTATCCAAGAGCACTATGCCTCCTGACAAGCATTATTATTTCCATAAGCCTATTCACTTTCTCTCATCCATGATACCTTATCATGATCTTTCTTATCCTAAGCTTGTTCTCACTATCCATAAACATCCTTTGCACTAATCCCAAGACATTCACTTATACCTCCATCACCCCTTATCTCAATTGCGCTATCATAGCTATATCCTATCTAAAATTGACCCCTTGGTCTTGATAAAAATGAAGATTGAAAAATGTAAAATAGTTTCTCAAAAGTCTCTTGACATGTCCACTCTTTTGGACTACATGCTTTTCATGACATCAAGTCATTACCTTATATGCTATCCAATACTGCTCCATGAGCCTACATTGTTATAATCTTTTCCCTAGCTTTAGTAATCTTGAGGAGACTGTCCTTGAGGGTTGCATTCACCCTCTCCATCCATCATTGTCTATTCACCTCATCCATTAACTTTATAATCAATATATAATGACCTCTACCTTGCTAGACATTGGGGAAAAACCAATGTGCTCTTTCTTGAGAATGGTTAATCTCTATAAAAAAAAACAAAGTGAAAAAGATCCTGAAAAAATTCTAAAAATTGGAAAAAGTCCTGAAAAAATGATCATCTTGGTGAAAACCTAGCAATGGGTTGATGCATCAATCAAAAAAATCAAAAATAAAAAAAAAAAAAAAAACCAAAAAATGGAAAAATACAAAAAAAATTGAAAAAAAAAGTGCCTTGGTGAAAACCAGGTAAACAAGCGCCATGGTAGCAAAAATAGAATTTAAACAGAATCTTTGCCAAGTACAAATAGAATCTCTTCCAAGTAGGTGAAAACCTAGTAAACAGGTGCCTCTTGTACTCAACATGCCATCTATCAACACTTAGTCTTGGCAATCCTTTGCTTCAATTTGTACATATCTTTGTCCCTTTCATGATACTCTGGTTCTTCTGATAACCCTCCTGGCTTGAAACCGATCCAAAGTCATAACTTGGGGGTAATCAAATCGGATGTGTCCTCGCAACATGAGTCAAGTTAGTTATCATCATTTTCTGCTAGGGGCATGGGTCCCCAATTTGATCACATCTTTGGATTACACCAGAGTCAGTAATCTTTTAATTTCTGAAGGACAACTCGCTATTGACGCAAATAGGTGTTCTCAACACCATAGTCAACAGTGTTTCTTAACACTATCTTTGGACACATCTATGTTTCTTAACACACATTGAATATCACAAATGTAAACAATAGATCGATAGCAATCAAACACAAAGAACTAACCATCACAATGACGTTTCTCAACACATCATACATATATACATCTGAAAACTTTGAAACTATCTAAAGTATGTTTAACTTCTATTCATATGTTGTCTATTCACATTGATTTTGCTAATATTTTCTTTGTCTATTGCTTGTTGGTGTGGTCCCGATGATCTAGCAAAGTCAAATAAACTAGGTGTATGTGGTAAGAGCTCCCGCATTAAGGTGGAAAAGCTACACATCCCTCAATCCTGTTTATTTGTATGCCAAGGTAAGGTCAGAATTATCTCCTTGACTGTTATTTCTCTACTTGTTTACACAAGATCGCACTCATGGTTATCTTGGCTTTGAATGCCTTGATACTGGTATACTCTTGCTACATCAACTCAAAAAAATATTTGAGTCACCTCAGATTTTGTGCCTTGATGCTTACGTTAGATTCCCATATCTTATTTGATGAAATTGATATTCATATTCTTATGGTCGCAGTGGCATCAGAAAGGATTGTATTGACTTTGATGTTCCAAAAATGCTCAATGATGAACATTTTCAAAGCTAAAGCTCAGTGACTACACTTTAGGTTGCATTCATGTTAGTCTTGCATCTGCATCTGCATTTGCATAGTGTTGAAATCAGCATAATAATTTTATCTCTCTCCAATGTGAAGGATTTGAGGTTCTTATCAATCAATATTCCAATGGTCAAGTGGTCATGACACCCCTTTCTAAATCAACTATCCTGATTCTATTTTCAGGATCAAAATCAAAATTTGAATTTGACCACTTACACAACCAATGGAAATCTCTCATGCTTTTTCTTCTAATCAATCCATGTATCTTACTTTTGGTCAATCTTGGTCAACATGAACTCTCATCAAGTACATCTTTTGTCCTAATCATGTGGGACCTATTTCTAGTTAGATCAGTTTCTTCCTAAATTGTCTAATCAATCAAATTTCTTCTCATCACTAGGGCACCTAGTCATATTTTGATTTCTCTCCTGAGGGGGCAAGATCAGGAAATCAACACTCCAGTGATTACATCCTTAAACAAAACCCCATCGCTTGTGGCATCTTAGCTTCATTGCATCAAATCAAGTTGAGATCATCTTAAATAAGGAAACCTAATCAATGGTCTTATACAGTGGTGAATACACTCGAAACCAGACAAGATCGGTCTTATACGGGCTATTCATTATTGAAACCAGATACATTGATCGAATTGGCTTCATCGCTTCAAATCAAGTCAATTTTGTTGCTAATCATATCTCTTAACGATGATCAGTTTCATCGCTTCAAATCAAACTGGTTATTCATTCAAACCAATCAAAATTTTTTAAAGAGTTCTTAACAGATGTTCAATTTCATCGCTTCAAATCAAATTGAGAATTATGTTTTATATCTTTTGATCTATCTTCATCCAATCAAGCTTGAAGTCGGTCTTCTTCTTCAAAAGAATGGTTTCATCGCTTCAAATCAAATTATTTTGCATCTTCTCGCTAATAGTTCTTTGAATCAATGCGCTGATCACACATCAATTCAAAGAGGGGCAAATGTAATCACCTAAAAATGGTCACCTAAACCCTAGACCCCCAATCTCAACAATTAATCAATAAACCCTAATCTTGATTATTCTAAGTCCTAAATTAAATAAGAAATTCATCATAGTCAAACTGATCTAACCTAAACCCTAGGTCCTAATCGATCATCGTACTTGATTAATTAATTAATTCCTAAAATCACATTACATTGGCAAATAAACTTTATTCTATTATTTAATTGATATTCTGATATATTAATTAAATAAAAATTATAAAATTGTCAATTATATAAAAAAGGAATTAAATTAATTATAAAATACATAAATGTGCATCCAAAATCAAATAAATTATTAAAAATGCATATGAGATCATCAAATTCAATTGACTGATTATCAAAATGGAAACAATCTAGTTCTGCTTAGTTAACTAATTCTCCAGAGTTTATCATTTTGGAAACATTTTAGTTAACTGAAAACTGAATATGGAAGTTTCCAAAATAACTGATCAGTTAGTTTAGTCAATTGACTCTCTCGACCAATGACATTACTTGCACATGGATTGTGCTTCTTCAATCGAATATGAGCCACTCTTTTTGATCGATCTCGACCGTCGATTCGAGAGATATTTTCTATAAAAGAGAAACTATTTTCCTTCACAAAGGATCCTAACTTTCTATTAATGTTATTATACCGCATTTTCATTCTAGCATTCTTAGCTTTTAGCTTCAATTTATCTAGCATTGTTGTTTATTACTTTTATGCAATCATGCAAATCTAATCATAGAGCACACTTTGAATTGGTGTTTTTAAAATGAATATCTCACATTTCATTTAGTGCTTCTAAAACTGAATCTAATTTACTTGGATGAACAATAAATTGCATAATCATTTAGATTAATTAGCATTTTACTTTCAACACATAGCACTAAATCCTTCATTTAGGTTAGTGTGTAGTCACTGAGATTGCAATGATCTGAGAGCAAGCTCATACTCCTACCTTCTACAAAGCAACAGGTCGACTCATTCAGACTTGTAGGATGAGTGAAATCCACAATCATTCTTGTATGCAACTGAAGTATAATTACTATGTTGAAGTGTACTGCTAATTAAGAAGGCCACTTTTAGCACGCACACCAGCAAGGGGATGTGTGGAGTGTTGATAGTCTGCGTAGGCTTAAAAGAGGAGGTAAATGCAAATTTGAATTATATCACATGGCTTGTGTTTGGGATTTATGAAACATTTATATATGCAAACACTTAGATTATAATGTAAATAAGGATCTAAGAGGCTCCTTGGTGGGCCCCTTTGCTAGAGGAATGAACAAGGCAGTGGGCCCCATAATTTTATGCTAAAGCGCATAAAGGCTTTAGAACTTGAAAATCTTTAGTCCCACATTGGTGGGGGAATGGACTTCAGTAGTATTTAAAACCAAAAGGCCACACTTAGTATTTTGAAGAAAGATCCCAAAGGCTCTCCATGCACCCATGCAAGTGGCACCTTAGTTTGTGTGCCAGGTGGGCAATTTTGAAGGAAAGATAATTTTGGCAGGACCCACGCATAGAGGAGGTTGGACCATTGGAGATTCAACAACTGGAAGTCAACTAACCACTGTGGTAGGTCATGAATGCTAGTGGTTAAGTCAAAAACCTTGCGAGATCATGTGACTGGCAGTTAGTTAAGGGTGATCTTACAATAGTGGGTTACACATTTTTGCCTAAATGGACATTGAAGTCTACATTTTGAAGAAAAAAATTAGATTCAGATGCATATTATCATTAAACCATTTGAAATCAAAAGATGAAGTAAACTAGAGTCTTTTAGGATTTTCTGTCTAGATTCTAAATATATTTTTTTCTTTTTTTTTTGAATTGATTTGAATGGTTTTTTTTTCTCCCACTAAAACTTCTATGTTGCTAAAAATATCATTTTCAAAAAGTTACATTGACTTCATAGAGCATAACTTTTTTGTAAAATAGATATCAATGCGCTTCTTTCGAATTTGGTTTTGTAACATCCATACGGAGGGAATGCAATTGCTTTGATGATATTCTCATGATTATTGCATATTTTATGAACGTTTGAAGTAGAGTAAACTATAATTTTGACATACCATGACTGTATAGCTTATAACTTGTGTATTTATCAAAATTTAATTTTTTTTTTTTTTTTATAGAAAGTAGACTCAAAACCGGAGGGCACTATTATTTTTCAAAATTTTTTTTTATCTTTTCTACTATTTTTCATTGAACGTCAAACTTGGAGGTTTATATTCGATAAAAAACCTACATTTGATACACGTCAAAAAACATAGACTTAATTAATTCAAAAATTGTCAAATCTATATTCGTTAGAAAGCTCATTCAGAGTTCTTGTGAGATACAAAAGGAAATCTCCTTGTTCTTCCATTTGAGCCCCTCGCTTGAGCCCTAAAGCCATGAAAACTATAGATTTCTCTTAGCCTCTGCAAATGGCCTCTAATCAAAGGGTTTCAATAGAAAGTAGTTTTGATCAAAACTACTTTCCATCAAAATTAATTGAGTGAAATTTCCATATTAAAGGACTTTTGATAATGAGTACTTTTGATAGAAAGTACTTTTGATAGAAATTACTTTCAATAGAAAGTACTTTGTATCAAAAGTCCCTACTTTCTATCAAAATTACTTTCTAAATCTACCTCCTTTGCGAATTTTAGGAGGAATTTCTTCCTCCAAAAAAGTGTAACCCACTATTGTGGGTTCACCCTTAACCATGCTCCAGGCCACTAGATGCAAATAGTTAAGTGCCTAACATTTTGAGATCATGCCCCAACTGTCAAATCCAGATCAAGATCAAGGGCTCACGTGAAATCTCAGAGAAAACCCAGCGTTAAGAGAGATTCTTGGGGATTTAGAGATACGCTAGTCTAGATAAATCAAGGTTAAAGCAAGGTTGAGGTTGATTTTATTCTGAGACTTAGAGACTAAGGCTTATCTCCAAGTCTCTAAGTAAACCATGGGTTAAGGAAATGATTCAGATACTTAGAGACTAATTTATCTCATGATCTCCAGATAGACCATGGTTAGGGGAAGGTTATGAGAGCTAGTTAAGAGCAGTGAATCAGAGCATGCCAAGTTTCCAAATCTGGTGCATTCTGGGCATAAAGAGGAAAAAGGAAAAAGTTCAATAAAAGGAATGTGCATAGGATTAAAAATTATAATAAATTAAAAGGTATAGTCTGTGCATGAAAATCAAAGGGTATAGTCAAGTCAAAATTGTATATAAAAGTATTAAATGCAAATATTGAAATAATATGTAAATTTAAACATTGAAAATTTATAGTATTGCATATGGTTTTCAGAAATATTTTATATTTCAAACTTGAAAGATATGCATTCACGGAAGGATTTCTCAGAAGCTTTAAATCATAATTGGAAGATATTTTACAAGAATGAAATCAGATTTTTAAGTGGCCATGGAGATTAGATTGTATTTTCAGATCTTTTGAAGAAAGATCAAGTCAGTGGAGAATTGAAGGATAAGTGTGAATCAGATTGCAAAAGGGATACATGTCAATTAGACCTGAATTATAGGTTTTCCTTCTTCTATATCTATCCCTCTTTTCTTTGTTTTAAGGGTTCAAGTTTTTCTGCTCTGTTTTGTGGGATCCTGATTCCATTCAATTTCTTTACAAAATTTTAGAGCAGGTTCCAAGTGTGGTACCTCTTGTAAAGGATAAAAATGGTTGGTTTACTTATTTAGAATGTAAGATTAAATAATGATGTGGGGTAGTAATTGAATTTATTGTTATTATTATATTTTTGAGATAGTGGAGAAGGTAAGATTGTCCTCTTAATCCTAAATTTCATAAAGGGAAGATCTAAAATGATTAACCCTAAAGAAAGGGTCAATGCATAAATGAATCAACCTATTAAGGATAGGGATAAAGAGAAAAACCCTAAATTCTATTTTATAGAAGAGAGTGTGTAATAGATTTTGGAAGATTAAAAATTTTATTTAAATGAAATCAAGATATGTACTAACCTCAAAATGCAACAGATCTGAAGAATGCTATTTTCAGGTATCTATACTGAGTTTCTAAGAATTCTACAATTGGATTTGGAACATAAATGCAGAGATGAAGAAAACCCATAAATCTTTCCCGAATCTGGCTCAGGTCTGATTTTGACCCAAAAATGAATGTCACCTTTGACCCAAAATTTGCTATTCTAACCCAGAAATTCTGATTCAGACCTGCACAGTCGTACAAAAATTTGTTTCTGGATCCTCATAGTTTGCCGAAAAGGGTATCTGGATCTGCACTCCATTTTAATTTTCCAAGCATGTCCCTGCAAGAAAAATGGTTTGTTTTTTGGGGGTAGGTGTTTACCTTAGTCAAACCCTGATTTAGGAATTAACCTTGAAATCAATAATTGAAATAGAGAATGCTAGCAAGTAGTAGAATTATATCTAATAAT
Organism: Thuja plicata; assembly: GCA_018584345.1. Classification (NCBI taxonomy): domain Eukaryota; kingdom Viridiplantae; phylum Streptophyta; class Pinopsida; order Cupressales; family Cupressaceae; genus Thuja; species Thuja plicata. The sequence goes on from MU223892.1 coordinate 2,206,641, forward strand.
AAAGCTATGACAATAGATATAAAATTATACTTCGAGTGTAAACAAGTATGTAAATGAAAGCTTGGACTCAATATTAGAAACCATAAACCTCCATGATTGTATGTTTTGAATCCACCTTGAAAGAATAATGAATGAATCTTGAGGATGCAAAAAGGATCTTGAAGGAAGATCATACCACTATGAGGGATAGATCTAGGGTTTGAATGATGAATCTTGAAATCTTCAACCAAATCCCTTCAAAGGCTTGAATACTTGAGTCCTTGATCTTCAATGGAGAACTTGAATGCTTGAGAGAAGACTTGAAAACCTTAATTGAAATTCAAAAGCTTGAGAACATGTAGAATTCTTTCTTAGTTTGTGGTTGTTTGCTTGTGATTATGCTTCTTAGAGAGCTAGAGAAAATGAGAGGAGAAAACTTCCTTATATAAAAATGTAGAGAACAATCTTCTAGAGAGGCCTACATAGGAGAATTAAATTCCAATTAGACCTATACCCCAAGAAGAGGACCTATATTAAATATAATTTCAAGATTCGTTACTTTGGAACCCGAAACAGCCAACTCAAAAGTAGGAAATGAACTTTATAATGACCCCCGACAGCTGACAAAATTTCCAATTGGAAAGGGGGACCCAGGTCAAAATCAAGGTTGACATTGACCTAAGTCAAGGTCTAGGTCTACTTTTACCTAGGTCAAGTTCAAATTTGACCTTGACCCAGGGAGTCAGAACCCCTGGAAAATGTTCTAAGTGGGATAAATAGTTTCCAGAGAAGCCCAATCAGGGTCCTAAATAGGCACAGAAGTATGAGGGGGTGCAAAAATGAGGGGATAATATGGTTATGGTAAAAAAAAACCCTAGGGATAAATTTTCTTAAAATGTAAGTTCTTTCATTTTAAGATGATACATTAAGCCCCCACTTTAGTGGGAGTATGGAAATCAAACATACTCACGGTAAAGTTAGAAGAAAGACTCCAATGGATCACAATGATGTAGAACATCACTTAGTCAAGGACATGAGGGCATAGACCAAGGATTCTAACTCAACATACATGCACAAAGATATGAAATCAAAGATAAATTAATCATAGAAAGCACACATGACTACATAAGAAAGACAATAGCAACACTATAAATAACATAGCTTCATGATCTAATCCTACTATCATGAAAGAAAAAGAGAGAAAAGAGAAAGTGATTACCTCACCTAATAAGATGCCCAACTTACCATGAATCACCAAGGAGGGGGAGCCCAATAGGTTCACCCATAAACTATGCTTTGTAATTGTAATGCGTCTTTTGACAACTTTTGGAATACCCATAGATAGACCTTCTTCTATCACTATGGAATATAAAATGCATGTCTCTTTAGAATTTAGAAACTTATGTGCCTTACATTCCAAGGATTTAACATATTTGAATCCGAAAAATGCACATCTCTTCAGGATTTAGCAACTTATGTGTGTTACCTTCCAAGGATTTAGCGAAAATAAAAATAAAAATGCCTGTCTCTTCAGGATTTAGCAACTTATGTGTGTTACCTTCCAAGTATTTATCATGCTATAAAATGAAAAATATAGTATAAGGGGACCCTATATATGCCCCCTCCTTATCATGGCTACCTACTAGGTAGGATAAGGAAGAGAAAGAGGATACCTACTTCACAAGGTAAGGAGATATCCTTTTTAACAAAAATATACACTATATCCTTAGCAAAGAGTATTGAACCTTACCTGTAAGAGCATAGATAATCATGAAATGGATATATCACATATGGAAAAAGGATCCTCAAAAGAGGAAGAGATCTTTTCACCAAGACCCCCACCATAGAGGAGTGCTTTGGATAAAATGCCATATTTCGAAGAAAAGAAAAGAGGGACCAAAGATTCGATCATCAAGCCCCCTGCAATTAATAGGAAGAGGAATCTTGGAATGAAGGAATCCAACTCTAACCAAAAGCAAGAGAAATATTTTATAAAGAACATAATTTGAAAAATAAAGAAGAGGTGATGACCTAGGTGTTGGAGACTTGTTTCTGTGCAGTTGATTGATTGTATGTTTGTCATTGATGACAACATATAATACACAATAGTGTTTTTGTATGTACTTATCAGAATGATGATATCAAGCCTTGTGTGGTTATATACATGTTGAATACATGTTTATTATGTTATGTTCATACACGCAGATCCAGATATGATGTTTTAGTCAAGTTGTGTAATTCTGTTATTGGCAGTTACAGTTTTGGAAGAGTATATGTTCAGAGCCGACATATGCAACATGCTTCTTGAGTTGCACCTATCTTCAGGATATGCATGTGTATATTCATGATTAGTTATGAGTTGATGATAGTTATCTAAAGGTCCCAAACATGTTTCAAGAAGATTACATAGTTAGAGATAATTTTGTGAGGCCGACTTAGTGAAGCATCGCGTCTATTCAGTTTGTGTTGCACAGACTTAATATTGTTTACGTGCTTAGTGAAGTTGACAAGGATGTTATGAAGAGTCATCTTATAGGTCCCATGATCTCATACTTTTATGAAGATACTTATATCAATTCATTTGTGATACGCCAAGTGTGAATGATACGAAAAGAGACAAAAAATGTACAGAGTAGAATATCAGTTGTGGTTCATTCATCAAGAGTCTATGCGAAGAAGAAGTAGAAGATTACAATACACTGGAACTGATCAAGATAGTAGGTCTACTCTTCTAGTTCATCATCAGATATAGTGCATATCTATTCTATAGAAGGTTGTAGCCTTCACCATTGAAGCAGTGAGCTTTTGGATAGTGAGTCCACCATCCCTAATAGGGTTATTTGTAAAAGACTCCTAATAGGGTCAGACCCTTAACCAGGTCACTATACTCATTGCTTTGTAAAGAATAACTCCTAATAGGGTTACAAGATCTTCTAACAGGGATTACTATAAACAAGTATAGTTCATTGTGGGTACTAATTCCCACTTGGGTTTTTACCATTTGGTTTCCGCATAATCAAATTATGTGTTGTGTACTATGTTATCTGAATGTGCATTTACTTTACTATATTCTGAAGTTAAAGAAGTAAAAATAATTAAAGTTACTGATAACTTATTCACCCCTCCCCCCCTCTCAATTATCCTTTGGGACTATTCTAAAAATTGGTATCAGAGCCAAGTGCCTTGGAGAAGAAGCCTAATAGCTTAAGGTAGATCATATGTCTTACTTTAGAAAAGAGAGCCCTAAGTTCGATGGAGAAAATTATCTAGATTGGAAAAACAAAATGATAACACATCTACAGTGTGTTGGCTTTGAGATATTTGAAATTTCTACACAAGAAGTTGTTTTTCCATCTTTGAAAGACCTTGCAAAGGATGATGCTACTAATAGAAAAAAGGAAACATTTACCAATAATTCAATTGCTAAGGAAGCCCTAATCAATGCCCTATCTAATAGTGAATTTTATGAGATCAAGAAAATTGATAGAGCATACACCATATGGAAGTATTTAGAAGATATGTTTGAAGGAGATATTAAAGCAAAGAATGCATGTAGGAAGACATGGAAAAAGAAATACTACAATCTTGAGATGTTACCTAAAGAGAACATTAGAGTTTACAATCAAAGGATAAATGAAGCAGTCTCTGGAATCAAAAACAATGGTGGAGAAATATCAGAAGAAGATATAATGGACAAGTTGTTAACTACTTTAACATCAGACTATGAAAACAAGATAAGAATTCTAAAGGAAACCATGCAATTCTCACAAGACATCAAGAGAGAGACTTTGATCAATAAAATATCTACATTTGAGATATCAAGATTGAAGACTAAACCTAAAAGTGAAACAACTTTCAAAGCCTCAGTCCATGGTAAGAAATCCTTACATATCTCTAGACATAATGAGAAAGAAGAAGTTGATGAGGAACTAGAAGAAATCATTTCTATGATTGCTAAAAGAGAAAAGAAAGGAAAGGGAAAATATGAAGGAGAACTTCCATTCAAATGTTTTTCATGCAACAAGATTGGTCACTTTGCATCTAAGTGTCCCACAAGAGTCAAGAAGTTCAGATCTGATTACAAACCTAAATATAAGAAGGAATGTTATCATGCTGAAGA
>MU223892.1:2222393-2240591 GCA_018584345.1 Thuja plicata
TGAATGGTTTCTTGAAGGAAGAAGTCTACATATAATAGCCTGAAGGATTTAATCTTTAGATAAACTAGACATGGTATGCAGATTGAAGAAATCACTCTATAGTCTTAAACAGGCCCCAAGAGCTTGGTATGAGAGACTTGATGGTTATCTTACCAAGATTGGATTCAAGAAAGGTGCAATAGATTTTAACCTATTCACAAGAGAGACACCTGATGGATTACTACTAGTTTCCATATTTGTTGATGACATTGTCTTCGGAGCTAATGACAAGCTTAGTACAACATTTGCAAAAGAAATGCAGAATGAATTTGAAATGAGAATGATTGGTCCTATAAAATACTTGTTGGTACTAAATTTAAAGCAGAAATATAAAGGTATATTCATTAATCAGTCAAAATATGTGAAGGAAATATTAAAGAACTTTAAGATGGAAGACTGTAAGCCAGTATGCACCCCTATGATAATAGGAAGCAAGTTTTCAAAAGATGATGATTCCACAGTAGCTGATAAGACATTGTACAAATCTATGATTGGAAAAATCATTTATCTAACTCAATCTAGACCTGACATATCTAATGTAGTTGGCATTGTTGGAAGATTTGTAGCTGAACCCAACTAGAATCACCTAATGGAAATCAAGAGGATATTCAGATATCTAAAGGGAACTATAGACTATGGTTTATGGTATCCTAAATCAGATAATGTACAACTTCATGTGTATACAAATGTAGATTGGGCAGGTTGTATTGATGATAGGAAGAGTACTTTAGGAGGAGCAGTATTTATTGGAGATAGGTTTGTTTCTTGGACAATCAAGAAGCAGAATTGTATTTCTCAGTCAACAGAAGAAGCTGAATATGTTGCAGCAGCACTGAATTGTTCAACCATGGTTTGGATCAAGAAGATGGTTAAAGACTTTGGTATTCATATTTATTATCCTTTTGTTATTCACTTTGATAACACTAGCACTATTAACATGTCTAAGAACCCTATGATGCGTGCAAAGACAAAACACATAGAGATCATGTACCACTTTCTAAGAGAAAAAGTTGTAGACAAAGAAGTAAAATTGGACTATGTGAGCACCAAAGAACAGTTGGAAGATATTTTCACAAAACCTTTATAAAAGGATACTTTTGATTATCTCAAAGAGAAGTTGGGAGTAATTCCCTCTCTTGAGTCTGATTAGATAAAGAAGCAAGTACATTAGTCCTGTGTGACTAATGACTGGTTGACTACTCTACTTCTGGAGTAGTACCTATGCCTAATTGTTTATGGCACCCTTTGTCATTGATGTCAAAGGGGGAGTATATAGTAAGGGGGAGCATATACTCTGGGGGAGTATAAAAATAGTCAGAAGAACTAGAGCAGTATAGAGGAATCCTTAATGAGGATATTGAGAAGATTGTATAAGAAAGAGGACACCATGAACAGAGGATGTTTTTAATATCACATGTTGCTATCAATGTTGAAGGGGGAGATTGTTGGAGAATTGTTTCTATTCAATTGATTGATTGTATGTTTGTCATTGATGACAACATATAATACATAGTAGTGTTTCTATATGTACTTATCAGAATGATGATAGAAATCCTTGCGTAGTTAGATACATGTTGAATACATGTTTATTATTTTATGTTCATACACACAGTTCCAGATATGATGTTATTGGTAGTTACAGTTCTGGAAGAGTATATGTTCAGAGCTGACATATGTAACATTTTTCTTGAGTTGTGCCTATCTTTAGGATATGCGTGTGTATATTAATGATTAGTTATGAGTTGATGATAGTTATCTAAAGGTGCCAAACATGTTTCAAGAATATTACAAAGTTAGAGATAATTTGGTGAGGCTGACTTAGTGAAGTGTCATGTCTATTCAGTTTGTGTTGCACAGACTTAATATTGTTTGCATGATTAGTGAAGCCAACAAGGATGTTATGAAGAGTCGTCTTATAGGTCCCATGATCTCATACTTTGAGGAAGATACTTATATCAAGTCATTTGTGATACGCCAAGTGTGAATGATACGAAAAGAGACAAAAAATGTACAGAGAAGAATATCAGTTTTGGTTCTTTCATCAAGAGTCTATGTGAAGAAGAAGTAGAAGATTACAATACACTGGAACTGATCAAGAAAGAAAGTCTACTCTATAGTTCATCATCAGATATAGTGAATATCTGTTCTACAGAAGGTTGTAGCCTTCACCATTGAAGAAGTGAGCTTTTGGACAGTGAGTCCACCACCCCTAACAGGTTTATTTGTAAAATAATCCTAACAGGGTCAAACCCTTAACCAGGTCACTATACTTATTGCTTTGTAAAGAACAACTCCTAACAGTGTTTCAAGATCTTCTAACAAGGATTACTATAAACTAGTTCATTATGGGTGTTAATTCCCACCGGGGTTTTTACCATTTGGTTTCCCCGTAATCAAATTATGAGTTGTGTAATGTGTTATCTTAATGTGCATTTACTTTACTGTATTATGAAGTTAAACAAGTGAAAAGAATTAAAGTTACTGATAACTAATTCACCCCCCCCCCCCTCTTAGTTATCCTTTGGGACTATTCTAAAACTAGGACAATCACCTCTCATATAAGAGGGTATTCATAGCCAAAACATAAGTATTTATAAGGAAATAATGTTGTAGAATAGACAAATGCTATAGAGCTAAGGAAAGTATATCCTTAGATAGAGAAAGAAGAAAAAACTTGCCCCCCAGGAATGAAATCAAGGGATATACCAATTGTAACAAGAGATTTTGTAACAAAAATATATGTTTACAAAACACATGTCCCATAAAAGATATCATGAATGATTATGAGAAAAGGAAGTTTGTACTATAATACAAAATCATAGGGATAGAATATAGAAACAATAACCAATTAAGCTCAAAAAAAAATACATGCTAAGAGCATAATGGATCCTAGAAAATTGGAAGGAAATACCTCTTTCTCCCTAGTTAAGAGACAAGAGGAGAAAAATGATCTAATTTATAGAAGAATGAGGGGAATTCCCTATATCAAAATTATGAAGAAATTGTAATACCTCATGGGAATGAGATATAATTCCTAAAGAAGCTCTTTCTCTAACATATAGCTTGAAATGCACACAATCATAAAGTAAATGTGTATTACTATAATGAAAAGGACATTTGTATTTAGAGAGAGAATTTTTAGGCATAGGTTTAAAGATTTCTTTCTTAGAATTCATTAACTGAACATAGACATTCTTAGCCACATCTTAAGGAGTATCAAGGTGATCTAAGGAAGGTGTTGGAAGAAGAATGTGAAGAGGAGGGTGACGGTTAAAATAAACCAACTTGATTTGAGAAGGTGGGAAGCCTATACCATGAATATCTTGTTTAGGGGATAAATGAATCAGGTTTTTAATGCCATGTTTATTAACACTGAGCCCTAAACCCTTATATCCTTGTTTATCCACCGTAGTCTATCCTATAGTGTACACATCTTGTAAAGCTTCTGTAGGAGATGATTGATTATGGTGGTCATGAGAAAAGGTTATGTAAGGCAGAATGATAGGTTTAGAAGAATTTTCTTTGTTCTTCACTTAATATCATTATGGATCAAATAAGAAGGGGAAGGTAAATGAAATAAATCTTACACATCTGCATCATGAACCCTAGTTTGAGCCCCATCATAAGTGTGGGAAGAACTAGGGATAGAAGCTGGAGAAATAGGAGCGGGAATATTAGGAATTGGATTAGGAAGGATAGGATGAAGATTAGGAAGATTAGGAACTATATTAGGAATGAAAAGATTAGGATTAGGAAGATTAGTATATGGGGTATCATCTACACAATTCTTCACATAATCCAAAAGAGCAATAAGGCCACCACACAAATCCTTAATGAAAGTTTTGAAAGTAGGAAGACTAGTATTATATAGTCTCATAATAGCATGAGCAAGTGAAACATGAAAAGTAAAAAACATGAGGAAGTGGATGATACTTTCATAAACATCATAAGTACTATAAAGAGATGCTAAAAGAAGAATAATGAGGAAAATAACCACACACCAAAGCATCTTAAAGATTCTCATAGTGAATGAAATGCAAGAAATGTTTTTATATTTTTATTAGTATGCAGATTTTTTTTTTTAAATGAAAGATCATAAATTTTAATATGTATGCAAAAGATAGTTCGTAAGGAAAAGAGGCAAAGAATCTAACACCAAAAAAGAAAGAGTTGTCTATCGTGGGTTCACCAAAATATAAAGGATAAAAGTAGATGGTTTATTTATGTAGAATGTAAGATTAAATAATGATGTGGGGTAGTAATTGAATGTATTGTTAATATTACATTGTTGAGATAGTGGAGAAGGTACAATTTTCCTCTTAATCCTAAATTTCATAAATGGAAGATCTAAATTGATTAACCCCGAAGAAAGGGTCAATGCATAAATGAATCAACCTATTAAGGATAGGGATAAAGAGAAAAAACCATAAATTCTATTTTATAGAAGAGAGTGTGTAATAGATTTAGGAAGTTTAAAACTTTCATTGAAATGAATTGAAGATATGTACTAACCTCAAAATGTAACAGATCTGAAGAATGTTATTTTTGGGTGTCTGTACTGAGTTTCTGAGAACTGGATCTAGAACAGAAATGTAGAGATGAAGAAAACCCAGAAATCTTTTTTGAATCTAGCTCAGGTCTGATTTTGACCCAAGAATGAATGTCACCTATGAACCAAATTTTTTTATTCTGACCCAGAAAGTCTGATTCTGACCTGCACAGTCTGATCGAAAATCTATTTCTGGATCCTGATAGTTTGCCAAAAAGGGTATCCAGATTTGCACTTCAATTTGTTGTTCCAAACATGTCCCTACAAGAAAAATATTTTTTTTTTGGGGGGGGAGGGGTTTTCCTTAGTCAAACCCCAATTTAGGAATTAACCTTGAAATAGAGAATGCTAGCAAGTAGTAGAAGTAGATATAATAATGAAGCTATGACAATATATATGCAATTATACTTTGAATGTAAACAAGTATGTAAATATGAAAGCTTGGACTCAATATTAGAAACCATAAACCTCCATTATTGTATGCTTGGAATCCACCTTGAAAGAAAAAAGAATGAATCTTGAGGATGCACAAAGGATCTTGAAGGAAGATCACACCACTATGAGGGATAGATCTAGGGTTTGAATGATGAATCTTGAATGCTTGAACCAAATCCCTTCAAAAGCTTGAATACTTGAATCCTTGGTCTTCAATGGAGAACTTGAATTCTTGAGAGGAAGACTTGAAAACCATGATTGAACTTTGAAATCTTTAGAACATGTAGAATTCTTTCTTAGTTGATGGTTGTTCGCTTGTGATTATGCTTCTTGGATAGTTAGAGAAAATGAGAGGAGAAAACTTCCTTATATACAAATATAGCACACAATCTTCTAGATAGGACTACATAGGAGAATTAAATTCCAATTAGACCTATACCCCTAGAAGAGGACCTATATTAAATATAATTTCAAGAGTCATTACTTTTGAACCTGAAACAGCTGACACAAAAGTAGGAAATGAACTTTTTAATGACCCCTGACAGCTGACAAACTTTCTAATTGGAAAGGGGGACCTGGGTCAAAATCAAGGTTGACCTTGACCTAGGTCAAGGTCTAGGTCAACCTTTACCTAGGGAGTCAGAACCCCTAGAAAATGTGCCAAGTGGGATAAATAGTGTTTGAAGAGGCCCGATCAGGGTCCTAAATAGGCACAAAATTAGGAGAGGGTGCAAAAATGAGGGGACAATATGATGATGGTAAAAAACACCCCCAAAGGAGGGATAAATGTTCTTAACCTGGAAGTGCTTCCATTTTAAGATGATACACCTCTGTATATATTTTCCCTCTTCTATGCATATAGGGTGTTCTTGTATCCATTCGGTTACAGGGAAGAAAATCATTGTAATAGCTTGCTTATGAATGAAATTCAGTATTGTTGTTCTAATATCAAGTTGTCTTTATTATGTTTCTTGAATCCTAGAGAATAAAGCATTAAGGGTGTTTTACTCTTCTCAGTTGTTGATCAGCAATAGATTCCTTTAAGTAATGTCTATGATTTAAGATTTGTCTTCATGTATGTATGTGATGGGGTATTAAGGATATTCCAGACTTGTCTTTTAGTGTATGCTGATTAATGTATTATCTATTCCAAGGTCTCTTCGAAGGGGAGGGTTAAATTTTTTAAGTAGGGAGTTTCATATTTGAATACATAGGTGGATTCACAAGTAGAACTTGATTGATAAGGTATATCCTATCTAAGTCATATAGACATATCAAACTATGTTGTTTTCCCTTGTTCACGATCTTCTTTTCAATTTTATGTTTGACTTGGTTTCCCATTGGATAAGGCACTAGTCTATGAAAAACTTGGGGTATTTTAGATATCCATTAACCAAAACATAATTGAAAATAATTTTCCTTTCATGTTGTTAGGAGTTAGGATTGCTCTAGTTTTCAGACATACTCTATGCAAGTGGAATATTGCATAAGACTTGACAAAATATTGAGGTATTTGTTACCTAAAGGTTTGAAAACTATTCCACAGTTATATATCTGCAAGCTTGTATTTGTTACAAAGGAGTCATGTGTGTACAGATTAGGTAATACCCACCTGAGTGATGTGAAGCTCAAAGTGAAGGAGGATGTTTTATCCTCATTAATTAGACTTTGTCTTGTTAGAATCAGGAGTTGGGGGTTATAGAGTTGGTTAGTTATTGATCTTTTTTTATCCTGCAAGATAAAGATCTAACAGGATAGATGAGAATGCACTTTGATTATTTGGTTGTGCTACAACTTGTGGATGGATCTTTTAGTTTGGTTCCATGCAGGTGGAGTTCTTCACCAAAACAACCTTCTTTTCCTTATCTATTTTAGCTTTCATTGTTTTTCATGAAGACGCCATGATTCTATATTTTTAGGGCTTCCGTAAAATATTATTGAATAACTTGGTAAGGGAAGAATGCTCAATGACTAACCTCTATATGCTCAAAAATTTGCTAAAATATTTTTAGAATGTTCAGAAATATTCTTCTGCAACTTAGCTCTATGTTCTTTGTTCTGCTTCATGATCACATTGTGAAAAAATGAGCCCACATCGACTAAATTTATAGTAAATAAGTTAGGGTGGTGCAATAAATGCACTTCACCAACCACTTGGTGAATAAATGATATGCTCAATTAACACTATTAATGCTTCATCCTGGTGAGTATCCCATATACTCAGTTACCATAGAAACTTGGTAAACTCTTCACATTTTCATCGACTAACAGTTCTAACTTGGTACATATTAACTGACTCGACTAGATAAAAGTAATAAAATATTTAATGCCATAGTGCATCTTTATTCATGCTAATTTGGCATATTTGCAATAAATATAGGAACCGATGTAATATTTAGCATTGCAAAACATAGTTTCATACCTTCTTGTATTTCTCAGTTGGAGATGGTGTAGCCACCTAACCCATTGGATGAGGTGTCATCGACTCTTGTGCTTGGTCCTGCATTATCATTTGATGCTCTTCTCCACATTTAATTTTTGATCCTCACAATTTCATGAATTTTAATACCATTCCCATAAGTGTTTATTTGGTCTGCACAATCTCTTCTTAAGTTACTAACTTTTTGACAGTGAGAACATGCCATTCCAGAGCTTGACCAATTTCTAGATTTGATTTGCCATAGTCTCATACAACTTGTTTCTATGTTTCCATATTTACCAAATGATTCACAATTTCTCCAAGTGTTGTAATACCATGCATAAGAATTTCCTTATCTTCTCGGTTGATTTATCATTTCTTGTCCTTTAGGCTTCCAGATCTCCTTTTTGTTCTTTCTGCATGCTTGAGTTGTATGACCATTCATGTTGCAATTTTGACAGTATTTATCCATGTATGGTTTGTTTTGCAGTTTTTTCAATTTGGATCTACACTCATGTGCCTGATTTTAATTCTTATTATAGTTATAGAAAATACCATTAAATTTAGGAGGGTTTCTAGGAATACTGTTTGCTTTGCTCCGAAAAATATTTGATGTGTGGCCTTGTTTTCCACAATGATGGCAAGAGGAATTCTTCAGCTTAGGATTTGTGTAGAAATTCCTTTGTTCATCTTGATTTTATGATTCTCCTTGTTTGGTATACTCTAATCTGGTATTTTTATTCAATCTTCTTTGATGGTTCTGAAATTCATCCATTCTCTTAGTGCTTTCTTCAGATCTGTTATTCACTTCATTATGTTGTTGTAAAATCTTCACTTCATTTCTCAAATTCTCATTTTCTTCTTTCAATACACCAATATCATCTATTCTTTTTGTAAGTTTAGTATTCAATCGGTTTACCTCATGATTCATAGAAACCACTTGATTGGTGATCTCAAAATAATGTTTAGTAAGTCTAGATATCTCATTTTCTTTCTCTTGTAACTTTTCATTCATATGTCTTTTGTCATCAAAAACCATCTTTCTATCCTATTCTGATTTCTTTGCATCATTCAAGACTTCAACCATTCTAACCATTTGTGTATCTTGTCTGATCTATAGTCCTTTCACTTGTTCAATAAGTTATTGATTGCTTTTAGTTAGCTTTGATATGATTCCTTCAGATGCATCAGATATCCAACTAGATTCAGATCCAGATGTATCAAATGGGTCATGAATCTCTTCTTCATGATAATCAATCTCATGATAGTGAAGTTCCATGTCCTTCCTCTTAATTAACATCTCCTTGAGTTCCTCTTTGGCTTCTTTGAACTATTCAACATAGATCTGCAGCTATAACTTCTGATTCTCAATAGTTTTATCAAGTGTATACCTCTCCATTGTAAGATCTTTTCTCTTCAGCTATTAAACCTTCAAAATAAGACAAAAAGATCTGATACCAATTGTTTTCCCAATGTAAAGATAATGGAAAGGGTGTGTACTAAGAGGGGAGGGGTGAATCAGTACCCTTAAAAATTTTTAGTCAATTCTTTGTATTCATTGTTCTGTATCAACCAACTAAGTAGATTTCTTATTCTAAACATATAGTATCAATGCTGAAAGGTAAATGCATGTAAAATAAACATTACACATACACACAATTAAGTGCTCTTGACACTAGTATTTTGGTATCACAGAAAACCCCAGTTAGAAGGTAAAAACTGCGGTGGGGATGAGACCCACAAAACTTCACTACTACAGTAATAAAGATAGTTTATTAAAGATTTACAAAATGATCACTTTTGATGATCTAACCCTATTAGGAGTAACAAAAAAATCAACTAGATCTACCCCATGTAAGAATTTAGCAACACAATCTATGTGTACACTTGGTTAAGAGATTTACAATAAGACAATTAAGTCTAGTTTTTTAAGAGATTGAGAGTCTATTACAATTGTTAGAGAGTAACAAAAAGTTGATACGAAACATATACAATCTAAATTTTTTTGATACAGATCCATTAAGTTCATACAAAACATATCACCTCAATGTGAATGATAATACCTTATGCTATGTTCTACTCGGTAGCCTTTCCTTAGTTCTATAAACTAATTTTCGTAATGTGGTCTCTGTCCTTGAATCCCATGTCTGATCTCCGATGTTTGTAGTATGGCGGCTACTTGATCATTTATTGATCAACATACTTAAAACAATTTGACATCTATACAATTACATATCAAGCGATGTGACCTAATTAGGGTTCAACAATTACATCCTTACCCTAAGATGAATGGTGTACAAAATTTACCTTGATCATCTACACATAGGAGATATAAATAATTCATGTTGTAAATCCATAATTAATGTCCTCCTCGATCATGTAAACTATTATCTAGGTCAGCTCAAAAGTTGTTACATAGAATAATGTGCCATAACAAACTTTTATGTGGACTCATTTCCACTTGGTTAATGTTGTTCCTCAGTGCTTGGTGTATACTATATATCTCAGTTATACTGGTGTTCGGTTATTCTTGTGTAGCTCAGTGTTGTCTACACTCGGTATAGTCTATTTACTTGGGTGTCACTATAGTCAGTTAACTCTAGGCATGATCAGTGCTCACAGTTAACTCTGCACTTCGGTGATATCTATTGATTGTCTTGTGTTGACTCTGTCACTAACTGTCTATTATGTTTTCTTGATAACTAATGAAAACTTCAATGTGCAATTGGAGTAATAGTAAGGAGCTTCAAGCTTTTGATACATGTTGTGGAAATGATGATTAAACATGGCAATAGGCTTATTTGGTTCTTTCTTAGCTGAGAGAAATTGGTGGTGGAGGTTAGTGGGATCCACATAGAGTTTTTATTGGTTTAGGAATCTAGTCTCTATAAAGGGATAAATATGTATAGGATAAAAATGCATCGTAAAGAGATGTGTGATGATTTGGAAATTGTATTGATGGAAAGATAAGATTCTCTTCCTAGCCCCAAATTTCACAAAGGAAAGATCCATTTTGATCAACCATAAGAAAATGGTTAATGCACAAATGCATCAATCGATCGGAAATAACAAGAAAGAAAAAAGCCTTAAAATCCTAAATAATGGATGAAGAGTATATAATAGATTTGAATTGATTTAAACCTTAATTTAAATGAATTAAAAACAACTACTAACCTCAAAATATAGAAGATTTGGAAAATCCCATTTTATTATGTCTGTGTTGAGTTTCAAGAAATTCTACAATAGGATCTGGAACACAAATGCAGAGATGGACAAAACCCAGAAATCTTTTTCTTTTATGATTTAGGTAGACCTTGACCTCTTTACGGGGGTGAGAATTATACCCCAAAATTTTGACCTCAACTTGTACTACTCTGACGGAAATTCTATTTGTGGATCCTAAAAGTTGGCCGAAAGGGTATCCAAATCTTCTCTTAAATTTTCTATCATGTACTTGTACCTACAAGAAAAATGGTTTTGTTTGTTTGGGGGAGCGGTTCACCTTGGCCAAACCCTGGTTTTGGAATTAACCTTAAAGTATAATTGAAATTACATAAATAAACAAAGCAAATAAACTAATTCACCTTGCTTGTATAGAAAACCTTGTGGAGGATTCGTATCCTTAGATCCACAAGTATGTATGCACCATATGAATGTAGAATATATAATTTAGGATGTCTCAAATAAATTTCTTTTAGATCTTATACACCAATCATTAAGGGCCCGTTTGGCAGCAAGAATACCATATCCTAGATATGGTCAATTCTGGAAGATGCTGGCAATTCAGGAAGATGCTTATCCTCAAAATGAAATCTGGAATATAGACTGACCCGTTTGGTTCACCCGGAAGATGACTGAGAAGATGCATAAGGAATTTTAATTATTTATTTTTTAATTTCTTTGAATATGGTGTGTATATGTGTGTATATGTACACACATGCACACATGTGTATATACATAGATACATGTATGTATATATATACATGTGTGTATATATAGACATGTGTATATGTGTATACATGTGTGTACATACACATGTATACACATACCCACACATACACATGTGTGTTATATACACACATGTGTATGTATACACATGTGTATATACACATACAAGTGTGTATACATGTATACACATATACACATATGTGTATATATACACACATACACACATGTATGTGTATCCACATACATACATTTGTGTATATACACACATTACATGTGTGTATATACACATGTATGTATATACATGTGTCTATATACAAATGTGTATATATACACATTTGTGTATATACATGTGTGTATATATACACATGTGCATATATACACATGTGCATATATATACACACATGTATATATATACATCTTTATAGTAATATAATATACATCTTTATAGTCACAGATTCTACAAAATATTAAATTTGCTTTGTATATACACGCACATGTGTATATATACACACATGTCTATACACACGTGTGTATATATATACATCCTTATAGAAATATAATATACATCTTTATAGTCATGGATCCCACAAAATTTTAAATTTGGTTTTCTAAAAATTGGAATTCCAATTCCACTTATTTTGAAATTCCAATTCCACCTATTTAGGTGGAAGATGATATTCCCATTTTTTGGGCAAAATGAGAATTTTGGAATTCCAATTCCATTTTTTTTCAAGGACCCAAACATGGAATTTGGCATCATCCAGAATTAGATAATGCCAATTCCGGTCCAATTCCTACTACCAAACGGGCCCTAATGGATCTTGGAATAGGATTAGGCTTGCATGGATGTGGATGGAGAAATCTTCAACAAGTGGGCTCCATAGAGCTTGAATCCTTCAATGGATACCAATGGATCTCCTTGATGAATTAAATGCTTGAATGTGCTTGAATGCTTGAGTGTATTATTTTCTTTCTTCAAGTCTTACTTCTTATCTTGTCTTTCACCTTTTTCTCTTCAAGTCTTAGAGTCTTAGATTGTTAGAGAAAAAGAGAGGAGAAGGCTTCCTTATATACCAATCTAGGGCACAATCTTCTAGAGAGGCCTACATAGGATAATTAAATTCCAATTAGACCTATACCCCTAGAAGTGGACCTATATTAAATATAATTTCAAGATTCATTGCCTCAAAGCCCAAAAAAGCTGACCCAGAAGTGGGAATTAAATCTTTCTGAAGCCCGACATCCGGAAACCCTGGAAACTTGAAATTTGGACCCTGGGTCAGGGTTGAGATCAAATTTTGACCTAGGTAAGGTTCAAGCTCAACCTTGACCTAGGTCAGGGTTGAGGTTGAACTTGACCCAGAAGGTTGACCTTGACCTTGAGGTCAAGAAACTCAAATTTGCAGATGAAGGTGCCAGAAATAGGTCAGAGAGAAGTGGAACAGGGGGAAGAATAGGGGGAAAATCCAGATCCAATTCAAAGAACCATTCAAGGTACTTGACATGACCCTAAACAACTTATTTGGAGGGCTAAAACACTCCAAAATGGAAGCGCTTCCATCTTTCGACTATATATTTATCCCCTAGTTTAGCAAGAGTATGGAAATTCTTGGTAAAGGAGATAATAAAGAAAAGATAATCTTATTGAAATCAAAAGGGACAAAGGAATCTTCAAGTCCCCAGGGCCTTAAGTCTTTATCAAACCTAAGATCATGATACGAGATACATCACCAGTCAAAGAGAAAAAGATAGAGGGTGTGATTACCTCACCCAATGCGAACCTATGTTCCATTGTGAATCACATAAGGAAAAAGTGCAACTAGAAAGATGGATTTGGACCTCCTAGTGAATGTGGCTACTCACTAGTCAACCCATAAAAATTTTACCCTTAGGAATATTCTATTCCAAAAGAGAAAAGTCAAAATGTAGAAAGATCTAGTCTTAAGGACACCTTCCGACCTTAAGGGATCAAAACATTGTAAATTGAAACTAGAGGGATCAAGAGATGTTATAAGGTAAAAATCCATTCTTTAAGGATTAGTCTATAATCCATAAAGGGAGAACTATTTTAAGTTTTGAAAATATTTTGAAAGTGTGTGTGTGCAAAAATGTGAGTAAAGCGTATGCCCCCACATTAAAGTCATTGCTAACACTTTAACAGGAGCAATGGATTTAACAGAAACATAAACAACTCCACTGATTATGTTTCCACTACGAGATTCCCCCAAGCAAAGAAAAATCAAGGGAAATACCATATAAAAATATAGAGAAAATAGAAGGGATCTACCTATCGTGGGGTTAGTATGATCATAAGATAATATGTATATATGGATATGATATTATTTCAAATGAATTAACATCATTCCCTAAAGAAAGTAGAACTACAATCACAATGGAGGAAAGAAAACACAAGATTTACAAAGAAGAGTCTTTTCAAACCACAACATGGAGACCAAAAATAATCAGTGCTACCATATCGCAAATCCAAGCAGACTACACAAGAAAAACATTTATGAAAAATAGCACAGGTAAAACATAACATAAAAACAATATATAGAAGAATAGAGATACATATAGAAGAGTTGTACAATAGGTTCAATTCCTTTGTCATGTTGCACCAACAAAGTAACAAGGGTCATATAAAATAAACTAACAAACATTTAGCAAATACATTACGAGAGAAGCACAATACAACATGCAAACACATAAAAGGCTACCATGGAGGACAAGCCAATCAAGCACATCACCTACCCTCCCCATCTCGGTTTATATCATTTAAGGAAGGTGGGAAACTCACAAGAGGGACTATATCCAACATAGTAGGAATAACTAGTTCCAAACAAGGATCCTCTTGAGAATCGTGATGTTTGATACTAGGTGTAATTATGAGTTTTGTGAAAAACATATGAGGTAAATCAGTATCAAGATCAATAGTCTCATATTCATAATTAGCATCAATAGGATCATCAAAAGTATCTTCTTCATCAAGATTAATCAAAATAGAATCTAAGATGTGAATAGAATCATCATAATCATTCATATTAACATCATTATTAACATTAACTTCCTCCAACACATCAGGCATAGGCTAGTCAAAAGAAGGTAAAGAATTTCAAAGAATAGAGGCATGAGCCCTAGCGTGATCTCGATGCTTATTACAATGTTGAATGGAATTTGTTTTACATTTTTTCTTGTTTGAAATATGTTCAAAACTTGGAGGAACAACAACTAGTCCCTTCACAAGTTCTATGGGAGGATTAGTCAGACTCTTAGTAGGCTAAAAAGTGATAGTAGGAGTTTGATTAACAGAACTATAAGAAATGGATAAAACAGGTATGGAAGGTGTAGGTAAAAGACCATGCTTAAGATCCATCTAAGGCATGCTTAAATCAAGAATCTCACAATGTTTATAGGCCTGATATGAGAAAAAAAGCTTATCAGGTCAAAAAAGACATGAATTAGGTAATGAAGGCCAAAACAAGTCAAGGGTAGCACAATCCCTATGCCTAGAAGCTTGATATAAACTATGATTAATTGTTTTCACCTCTTCATCATGAATGAACTTAATACACTTATGGATAGGAGAAGCAATGACACGCATGGCTGTCAACCAAGGAAAACCAAGCTTAACTTGAAATTGATCAGAAGTAGGGACAAAAATGAAGGTAGTTTCCACACATTTACCACAAATTTCAATAGGTAAGGTAATAGAACCAAATGATGGATAGAGAAAACCATTAAAAGTTTGAATCCACACATCAGATGTATCACGTTGTAAGTTCTTCATAAAAAGGTTTTCTTCAGTGATGACATTGACTAATAAAGTAGGATCAACAAGACAAGCACGCGTAGGTATCTTACAAAACCTTGCATAAATGTAGAGAGTACCATTAGGAGCCTTAATGGTCTCAAAATCATCAACGGTGATCGAGACTTCCCTAGATCTTTTATCGTTAGGTTTTTTGGAAGGTTTAGGTTGAGGTTTTGGTTTAGGTTGACGTGGAACTTGAAGTTGAGGTTGAGATGGAGGAACATGAATAGGAGGTTGAGATTGAGGCTTGGGTGGAGAGATAGGTTGAGAAAAAAACACATGCTCCACGTGGTTTACAACATGATTGAGATCATCCATATTTGAGTCATAAACAATATCCAGAGAAGATGGATGAACGATGGTATTAGTATCATGTGTAGGCAAATGATTCATATAGATTTGAAGCTTTTGATTAGGAGGAGAGATAGATTTTTCCCACTACCATCAAAATTATCAATAGATAACGCATTAGAATCAATTAAGTCTTGAACCTTATGTTTTAGAGAATAACACTTCTCAGTATCATAGCCATTCTAACGATGGTGTCGACAAAAGGCTTTGGGATCAAAGGATTTTGATGCCATCGTAGTAGGAAGAAGATGTTGAATAGGAGGAAAATTAATAATATTAGCAGTCAAAAATTTACTCATAATAGAATGTAAAGATTCAGAAAGAGGAGTAAACATATGATTTAAACGAAAAGAAGTGGATATAGAAGTGGCATTATGGGATACAATAACAACTTTATCAGTAACTGCATTAGCTTGTTTATTCATTTTGGCATAGTTGTTAGGATTTTGAAAATTGTTGGGATTAGGAGTAACATCACTCTTATCAACTCGAACAGTAGCCATTGGAGTGTTTCTCTCAAATTGACTCACTTGTAAATGATAATGATGAAGCGTTGCACAAAGTTTTTGAAAGGAGGTAAATTAAGTAAGAAGAATCTTATCTCTAATATCCATTTGCAAATTTGAAATAAACATATGCTGAATATCAATATCAGGAACAAGATAAGAAATGTGAGCATAAAAATTCTTAAATCTACCAATAAATTCAGTCAATTTTTCTTTAGTATTCTATTTACAATGCATCATCAGTTATGGACACTTGCAAACCAATGTTATTTTGGAACTTTTAAATAAATGTATTATCAATTTTTGGAAAAGAATAAATAGAATAAGGAGGCAAGGAAAAATACCATTGCAAGGCCTTATCATGAAGTTTTCTAGAAAATAAATTGACTAAAATCCTATGGTCATGAGCATAGTCACTACAAAGGATTTGAAATGTTTTAACATGAATGACAAGATCTCCCTTACCATTGTAATTCTAAAGATGAGGCATATCAGCTTGCTGAGGGATAGGAGCATGAATAATGTCTAGGGATAAAGGACTACCCATGTCACATGTAGTAATACTACACTTAGATTGAGCTAAGGATACAAGTTGTTGTTGTAAAGAGGACACGGTTTGAGCCAGACTAATGATTGTGGAATCATTATGGTGCAGGAGCACCAAGGTCAGAGCCTGAACCATGGAGGAGCACCTGGGTCACAAATGGACCCTAAGGGAGGTTGAAAACCAATAAGACCAAGTAAAAGGTCTTTCTCATTGTAATAAGACATAAAAATGTCATTTATGTATTTCATGGCCATTAGAGCCATTAAGTTGTGATAAGTGTTCAATTTTTCCATATAAGGCATATGTGCCCTTGAGGCAAATTTGTAAGGGTTAGTAGGGTAGTATGTGGGTTTTGATTATTGATCATTGAAATCATGGTGTAAAGGTCTTTAATAAGACCAAATCAATGTAAATGTCCAATATTGAGTGGG
This sequence comes from Thuja plicata, assembly GCA_018584345.1. Classification (NCBI taxonomy): domain Eukaryota; kingdom Viridiplantae; phylum Streptophyta; class Pinopsida; order Cupressales; family Cupressaceae; genus Thuja; species Thuja plicata. The sequence continues at coordinate 2,239,430 of MU223892.1, forward strand.
AAGAAAGGGAAAAAGTTGTCTAACTTGACAACTAGATTGTCAAGTAGACAACCAAGTTAGTATTAAGTGGGAAACTAACCAAAATATGGTTGAAAGGTGGTTGGGTGGTTGGATTTAGGTTCAAGGAGGATAAAAATTCTATAAAATCAATGTAAATCTAAGCCATGAGAGGGAGGAGTGGTCAAGATTTGAAAGAAGAGTCAATAAAAGTTTGAAATTCTATAATTTTTCATGATTTTCTCTGTATAACAGTCTGTAAACGTGGATTATTCAAAATTGTTTTAACATTTTATTCATCCATCCTTATATGAATTGGAAAGACCATTTAATTACCTTTAATTTGGCTTTGGAATGAGCAATTTTCATTGATTATAGTGAAAGTTATTATTGTTTTTCTGAAAACTGCTATAAACCCTCAACTAGGATATTCCAGGGTGATTTGATGTGAAAATCATAGTTCCACATTTAATAAGGTCTCCATCCTTGAAGGAAAGATGGTGGAAATAATTTATATTGATTCCCCCATGTGTGCAGGTGTTCATGCAGAGTTTTGGCACGCACTCCATTGAAGGAAAGTGTGTTAACAGTCAGGTTGAAGGAATAACTGTCTAGGAAAGGACAGTCTCAGTACGGGGGCATATCTCCACATTTAACCGTTGGATTGACCTAAATTTGGGATATGTTGTGTATAATGGAGTTATAAAGAGTCTGACCAGAGTGATCGAGGAGTTATGATCGGGTTCAAAACTTATTAGTCTCTGTGTAGAGGTCTATCCAATAGGACAGCAAGAAGGTAACTTTATGTTTAATTAAATCATGAAGTCATTTTGATGAATCTAATGGGCATGGAGAGTATGGGAATGACTTAAGAAGTTGTCTTTGATATGTCTCATTGAGGGGAATTCAAGAGAAACCATATTAACGATACAATTTGTGGTTATCTTTGGGATTTGAGATTATGTATGTGACTGTTATAGAAACAGTGTTTAGGACAGTGAAAGTCCTTATTTGAATGTGAACCAATGTTGCGTTGTATTAGGAGTTTTGGAATTGAATCCAATGTTAAAATGTTCTCTATTGATATGTGGGTTCAAAGGGGGTCATTGTTAAAAGGTTTTTTTGTTGATGAGGACAGTCACAAGTGAGTGGAGGTATGATCAAG
>MU223892.1:2242006-2257690 GCA_018584345.1 Thuja plicata
AGTGGGAAGAAAGGGAAAAAGTTGTCTAACTTGACAACTAGATTGTCAAGTAGACAACCAAGTTAGTATTAAGTGGGAAACTAACCAAAATATGGTTGAAAGGTGGTTGGGTGGTTGGATTTAGGTTAAAGGAGGATAAAAATTCTATAAAATCAATGTAAATCCAAGCCATGAGAGGGAGGAGTGGTTGAGATTTGAAAGAAGAGTCAATAAAAGTTTGAAATTCTGTAATTTTTCATGATTTTCTCTGTATAACAGTCTGTAAACGTGGATTATTCAGAATTGTTTTAACATTTTATTCATCCATCCTTATATGAATTGGAAATACCATTTAATTACCTTTAATTTGGCTTTGGAATGAGAAATTTTCATTGAGTATAGTGAAAGTTATTATTGTTTTTCTGAAAACTACTATAAACCCTCAACTAGGATATTCCAGGGTGATTTGATGTGAAAATCATAGTTCCACATTGAATAAGGTCTCCATACTTTGGGGAAAGATGGTGGAAATAATTTATAATGATTCCCCCATGTGTGAAAGTGTTCATGCAGAGTTTTGGCACGCACTCCATTGAAGGAAAGTGTGTTAATAGTCAGGTTGAAGGAATAACTGTCTAGGAAAGGACAGTCTCAGTACGGGGGGCATATCTCCACATTTAACTGTTGGATTGACCTAAATTTGGGATATGTTGTGTATAATGAAGTTATAAAGAGTCTAACCAGAACGATCGAGGAGTTATGATCGGGTTCAAAACTTATTAGTCTCTGTGTAGAGGTCTATCCAATAGGACAACAAGAAGGTAACTTTATGTTTAATTAAATCATGAAGTCATTTTGATGAATCTAGTGGGCATGGAGAGTATGGGAATGACTTAAGAAGTTGTCTTGGATATTTCTCATTGAGGGTAATGAAAGAGAAACCATATTAATGATACAATTTGTGGCTATCTTTGGGATTTGAGATTATGTATGTGACTGTTATAGAAACAGTGTTTAGGACAGTGAAAGTCCTTATTTGAATGTGAACCAATGTTGCGTTGTGTTAGGAGTTTTGGAATTGAATCCAATGTTAAAATGTTCTCTATTGATATGTGGGTTCAAAGGGGGTCATTGTTAAAAAAAAAATTTGTTGATGAGGACAGTCACAAGTGAGTGGAGGTATGATCAGGCATGATCAAACAAGTTGATAAGAGGGGTGATGGGAGTTGTTTACAAGGTGTAGAGTCTAGTGGAAAGAACCATTGTTGACCATTGGAAGGTCTATTGTGTTGGTAGGGTCTAGGAGATTTATCCATTGAAGGAGGATCAAGGGGCATTGCTAGGATATTTCTTTCTAACCACTAGCCTCTGCATCACATTAGAAGAAATAGGAGGCATAGAAACATAAGGAACACTAGGAAAAGTGTAGGAAGTGGTGGTAATATAAGAAACAACTGGTGGAACACTTGGAACCATAGTTGGAAGAGGATTGGAATAATTAAAAGGAACACAATGGTATGAAGGTTGTGAGGTAGTTAAAGACACTGGTGGAACACTCACTGGAAGAGATGGAAGTGGAAGATTTGAAGCTATAGGATTGTAAAATGTAAGAGATGTAGTCACTAAAGGAGGAGTAATAGTAGGATTTCTAGGTAAAGGAACTGAAGAAGGTTCCACACTAGTGAAAGGAGGAGTAAATCCTAAATCTTAATCTTCTTGAGCTAAAGGTTTAACATTTAAATGCACAAGATGAGTAATACCATGCAAGAGATTAACACCTTGATCACTATCATGAAGGAATTTCTTAAGAGCCTCTATTTCTTGGATAGAATCTTGATTATGTTTTTCTTGAATAAGCCAATTTAACATTTTATCAAGTTCATTTGATAGTTTTTGGACTTGTTCAAGAGGAACTCTTACAACATCATCCTCATCATGAGATGAGTGAGAAGAGTTATGCTCCATAGAAGGATTAGAATCATGAGTGATCAAATAATATTTTGGGATCCTAAGGAAAGGAGAGGAAGACTCAGGATCAAAGGAACCCATAAGTCTGCGACTTCTTCTAATTGAGATATTCTAGGAAGGACTAGAGGTAGTAAAGCTCATACACAAATGCAATGTAAATGAACTAAAATAATAAAATGTAAATGCAAGAACATAAAAGAAGGCTAATCTAATATTCATGCAAGATCTAACATGAAATGTAAATCTAACACCAAAAATTAAGAGTTGTCTATTGTGGGTTCACCAAAATGTAAAGGGATAAATATGTAATGGATAAAAATGGATCATAAAGAGATATGTGTGATGATTTGGAAATGGTATTCAGGGAAAGATAATATTCTCTTCCAAGCCCCAAATTTCACAAAGGAAAGATCCACTTTGATCAACCATAAGAAAATGGTTAATGCACAAATGCATCAATCGATCAGAAATAAGAAGAAAAAAGAAAGCCTTACAATCCCAAAAAAATGGATGAAGAGTATATAATAGATTTGAATTGATTGAAACCTTAATTTAAATTAATTAAATACAAGCACTAACCTCAAAATATAGAAGATCTAGAAAAACATGTTTTCTGATGGCTGTGTTGAGTTTCAGGAAATTCTACAATCAGAACTGGAATAGAAATGCAAAGACAGACAAAACCCAAAAATAGTTTTCTTTTCTTAGTCAGGTCGACCTTGACCTCTTTATAGAGGTGCAATTGTACCCCAAAATGTCAACCTTGACCTACATTGCTCTGATGCAAATTTTGTTCATGGATCTCGAAAGTTGGCTGAAAAGGGTATCCAAATCTGCTCTTAAATTCATTGTCCTATACATGTACCTATACCTACAATAAAAATGGTTTTGTTTGTTGGGGGGAGGGGTTTACCTTGGTCAAACCCTGGTTTTGGAATTAACCTTAAAGTATAAATAAAAAAAGTAAATAAACCAATTCACCTTGCTTGTATAGAAACCCTTGTGGAGGATTTGAATACTTGGATCTGCAAGTATGTATGCACCAAATGAATATAGAATGTAGAATTTAGGATATATGATGTTTCAAATCAATTTCTTTTAGATCTTCAATACCAATATTGAATGGATATTGGAATAGGAAGAGGCTTGCATGGATTTCGATGGAGAAATCTTCAACAAGAGGGATTCGTAGAACTTGAATCCTTCAATGGCTACCAATGGATCTCCTTGATGAATTGAATTCTTGAATGTGATTGAATTCTTGAATGGATTATTGGCTTGCTTCATGTCTTTCTTCTTAGCTTGTCTTTCACCTTTTGTTCTTTAAGTCTTAGAGTCTTAGATTGTTAGAGAAAATGAGAGGAGAAGGCTTCCTTATATACCAATCTAGGGTACAATCTTCTAGAGAGGCCTACATAGGATAATTAAATTCTAATTAGACCTATGCCCCTAGAAGTGGACCTATATTAAATATAATTTCAATATTTGTTGCCTCAAAGACCGAAATAGCCAACCCAATAGTGGGAATTAAATCTTTCTGAAGCTTGCCATCTGAAAACCCCAAAAACTTTAAATTTGGACCCTAGGTTAGGGTCAGGTTTGAATTTGACCTAGGTCAAGTTCAATTTTGACCTTGAACCAGAAGGTCCACCTTGACCCTAAGGTCAAGAAACTCAAATTTGCAGATCAGGGTGCTAGAAACTGGATAGAGAGAAGTGGAACAGGGACAGGATAGGGGGAAAATCTAGATCCAATTCAAAGACCCATTCAAGGTACTTTACATGACCCCAAACCACTTACTTAGAGGGATAAACTAGTCCAAAATGGAAGTGCTTACATTTTCTGACTATACAGTCTCAAACTCAACTCATGTGGTGATGGATCCCCTAGGAAAATTTAGATACTAGTTGTAGGTAAACTCACTAAGTGTATATGGGAATAAGAGGCACACAAAATCTTGATGTACAAGTTCTTTATGGTTATACATTTCTTTAAAGGCATGAATGTGCTCTTCCAATTTCCTAGATTCACCATATATAAACTTGGTACAAAACATTTTAGCATTTTTAGGCAACTTGTGTAATTGACAAGCTATGTTCAATGGGGAACTTTAAGCATTAGAAAATAAAACCATTTGGATAGGTGGTGGAAACTTTTGGTTTTGATTCATGGTTGTAGTAACCCCTTGGGCATAAATATGTGATTGTTGGCCAACTAGGTTTTGTAGACCAGTTAGGTGGTGAGGGGGAATTGGTTTTGATTTTTCCCTATCACTGTGAGCTTTGAGATAGTGGGTGAGCTCAAGGAAATAACCCCTTATCAGAGATGATATAATAACTTGATCAAACCTTTCTCGCAAGAAACATCTGATATTCTCCAACCTATTTTTTGAAGGCCCTCCTTCTAGCATCACTTCTCTTGAGCATTGTTTATTCACAAAGCAACCGTTAGGAATAAGCGATGCAAATTACCCTCTTGAAATAATAATGAAGTTACTCCCAAGGTTCTCCATGGTCATGGTACAACTACTTGGATAGCTCAATCAAAGATAAAATTGAATTTCCACAAGGAGGCCTTTGTTGGTATGATTCAAACTCAGGATGCAAAACAAACTTTAGGACTCTTTTTAGTTTGTGAATTTTCAATGTCTGTAATTTCCTAACAATGCAAATCTAATTTTAAAACTTAAGATGATTTCCTATCTTAACCAATTTCCAAAAAAATATAAAAATGTTTAGTAACAATAATTATAAGAAATTTTTTTGGAAATAAAATCTTAATGGGCATAAACCATCATTGAATCAATCATGAAAATTAAATGATAAAAATATGGAAACCCACAAAGCATGAATTAGATAAACTCACAATTCCATGTTAAGGAGATGCAATCTTTTGAAGAAATTTTGTGAAGATGTAAGATATTTTGAAATATATCAAATCATGAAGACACCACATGTACGCACACATGAGACAAATTTATCCTTAAAACAATAGAACAAATATTTCCAATCATTTTTACAGCAAGATGAGACAATAATGATAAACTCCAAACTAATTGATCGCATATACATTCACAATAAGACACAGTTGGCTCTCTGAAATGAATGAACAAGCATGCACATATTCATTAATTTATCATAGATAGTATAATAATCACACCATGAATGAAGCACCAAAATATATATATATATATATTGCATAAAATTAATGACCCTAATTACATCTCTGTAATATACTTATATAGTGCTTCAACTTATAAAATAAGAAACCTGTAGCTAGGGCTTCATCTACTCAAAACATGGTGTAATAAAATTAAATATATTGTTTAACAAATAAAAACTACTCCTAAATGGATTTCTAAAAATTTTGCATGGATTACCATCTATCTGTACATCAAATACATGCAAAATAGGGTAGGATTCAGCCCCTAAAATGTAGAAAATTGAGTTGTAATTCCATTGTTTCTTCTCTTTGTTTGCATGTGGTTTGATCTTCACTTTGATATTCACACCCAAAATGCATGGATCTAACTTCTCTTCTATTGTGTAATTTATAGAAGACCCCTTGACATGTGAAAACTACCTTCATCTTGCATGCAATCTTCCCACAAAATTATTCTATATAAAAGACATGATTGAAAATGTGTGCCCATAAATTTTGGGGTTGTGGAACTCCAAAATGTAACTCTAAAAATGACTAAGTCTGTAAATTTGATGACCTTGGATTTTTGGGGTTGTGGAACTCTGAAAAAATGCATGACTGAAAATTGGCTAAGTATCAAAAAATGACAAGAGTCCATAACAATGACTAAGTATCAAAATCACACTTAGTTTTCTGGAAGAATGTCTAGGTGAGCTTTGTGAATTCTCTATGATTTCCAAAATTCATCAAAATTGGGCAACTCTATGGATCCTAATTGGTTTTTCTTCCTTTCTTAGAATGAGGTGAGCTTTGAACCAAACACTTGGATCTCCTCTATGTGTTCCATTATCTTCCTCATGTCCTCTTTGAAGTAAAACAACTATTGAAAATCCACTTGTGTGTTTACCCCGACCACAATTCTGACAAATTTTTGAAAAATCCTTGTGGAATATAAATTTTTTTTATTTTCATCATCACACAACTCCAAGTCCATCTATCAAATAATTTCTCTATCTCCACTACCCACAACATAACATCCTTTCTCTATTTTTAAGTTTTTCCCAGGATTTTTCGATAGCCTTTAATGGTGACACTAATGACAGTGACCCACTCATCAAAATAATCCAACTCTACACCCTCATATAATTTCACCAAGATTTGAAAGCATTGATTTTTGATTACCTTCAAATATCTAAGTTCTTATTGTCACTATTTTATCTTATTATCAATTCCTTTCTCTCCTTCCATTAGGTCCATAAGCCATGTTACTTCAATGAGGATTATTCTAAAATGCTTCAAAATAATACAAATGGTCTCAACTCTGAATTTCTCAAATTTAGACCTCCAATCCATATATTATTTTACAAAAGGATTTGAAGATTCTGGTGGTTCTCTCTTCTCAATTTATTCTTGTAATGTGGCCTCTGGATGATCTTGGTCAATAGGACCAACTATCTTGGTTACATAGTCCTTCAAAGTCACAACCTGTGCTTCGAGACCCTGAATTTTAGTCTCATCTTGGTCTAAATATTTAAACAACTTCCACAACCCAAAAGTATCCAATGCCTTACCACCTTGATGGGTGGGTTTTCCTCAATCAGCCTCCTCCATTATATAGTCTTCTGGAGTTATCTCTCCAATGCTTGTCATAGGATGAGGTACTCCAACCTAAGCCTTCCATTGACCACTATTATCTTATGTCACGTATGAAATCCTTTGACCACTTTGGCTATTTTATTCCTTGTAGAATATCTACCCTAATGCATGCATATCGACATCCTCCTCTTCAACATATGTTATTTTCCAGGGTTGAATTTATTTTTCCAGCTAGGTCTTAGCAGAGGTTGTTAATGGATCATATGGTGCTATATTTAGGATGGATGTCCCTCCATGATCCCTTTCATCCTCTTCTTCTTCTACATATTCCCATCTTTCCAAAGCCTCCCTTATGTCTGAATTCTCTGGGATCAACTCTATTTGTTCTTCTTCACATTCAGCATGTTGTTGTTCATGCTTTGGAGTTCCATCTTTTCCTTGAGATGATGTAGGAACCTTTTTTTGTTTTACATATTCCTGTGTTCCTACTTTATCACCTATATCCCAAGGATTTTTCTCTTTCTCAACCTCAAATGATGAACTAGCTAACACTTCTACCCATAATCCAGTTGTTGATTTTTGTTTCTTTTTTAGGGGCACCCATTCTACTGATACCTATGAAGTTGATGGGGTGGAGGACTTAAAATTTATGGCTATTCAGTGGTTGATACTGAGTCATAACCCTTGGGTTCCTTAGTTTTTGGTTTGGTATCAATTTCTTCTTCCTCGAGCTCCTTTGATTTCTCTCCTATTTTATCTCCCCTTTCCTTCACCCTTGTATCCTTTTCTATCTCAGGTTCTTCATCAAAGGATGGTTGAATAGGTATTTGTATCTTTGTTTGTTCATTTAATTTTTTGTCTAAAATTATCTCCTCCTCCTATCTTCCACCTATTTTTGTTGGAGGGATGGTGGCTTTGGCATGTCCGTGTACTTGAGAGGATGCTTGTACTAGTGCTACTATAGGATCAAAATCTAGATTGACAAATTGACTAGGAGGGTTGAATAATATGAGGATCTACTCACAGTCTAATAACTCGAATTCATCTGATCCTAAGCTACCCTAAGTTCCAGTCTCAACCTCTATGCTTTTTTCTAAGTCAATTATCTCCTTCTCTACTCACAGTTGAGAAACCTCAACTTGTTCTTCTCTTTTGGCACCTGCAATAGCCTGCTGAATTCTTCTAAGAAAGGGGACATCTTCCTCATATGCCTCTTCTTCTTCAGGTAATGTCATTAATAGGAGTGATATTGAAGCCCTCTTTCTCTTGTAAACCTTCTCTTTGATTTTTTCTTCTACACCTTTGGGCTTTTGGATCATGAAAGAAGTAAAATCCCTTGGCCTGATCTAGAGGGTGCCTCAGGTGTCTGAGATGGAGCATTCAATTATTTTGTAGAAGGAGGTGTATTATCATCTTTTCTTCTCCCCTTCTTTGTCCTCTTTTTTGTAGGACCATAAGTAGTGAGCCTTGCATGCCTGTAGACTGTCTCTGGTCATATAGGAGCTGCTTCCTTAAATGTTAGAATATTCACTCTCTTACCCTTCCCTTTCTCCACCTAGATGGTGCATCTAGCTGAGGTTTCATGGGTCTAGCCCCATTATATGTCTATTAATTTTAATGGCTACATAGATTTCTTTTTTCATGTGTTTTCCTTCACACTTTACAAATAGATTGAGAGAACTTTAAATACAATTGATTCATTCTTTGTGTGCATTGTCACTGCTATGTGAATAGACAAGATAAGAATTTAAAAGCCATCCTATTTGCATTTTCCATTTCCATTCTTGGTGAGACCTCCTACATGTTTATTTCCATTGTTTGATTCAATGGTTTAGGTTCATTGAACAAATGTTGAAAACAAATTGTGCTCTATAACATCAAGATCTTAAGATTGATGCCCAAACACTGATTCAAAAAAATTCAAACAAAATATGCAAGAAGAATGGCTCCCACAATTTTTGCATTGTTTTTTTCATACCATGACCAATTACACATAGAGTTTGGCTCCCAATTTTTTTCATCTTTCCCAATCTATTTTCACTACCTCTACAAAAATACCATAAACATGGACACATCTACACAAACACACACAAATAATAATAATAATAATGTGCACACAAGAACGCACATGTACACACAAACACACACACACACACACACACACACACATGATGCAAAGGTAAGGTATTTTAAGGAAAATTGATACCATATTTCAAAACTCAAGGGAAACATACTTCCTCAAACCCTAAGACAATTACACTATGCATAATTTTCTATCGTTGGAATGGCTTACAAATCAAGATTTTCTCATCAAAACTCTTGGACCTAGGGTTTTTGAATGTTGGTCAATAAAATGGCTCTATCTTATTCAAAATAAAATGAAATAAAATTAAACTAGAACCAATAGAGATTTATTTTAGTGGTCCATATATCCCAATAGGTTTTAAGACCCCACAAATTCGTACAGAACCTTACAAACCTATGTAATAGTGAATTTTTTGTAAATACAAGAGTAAAATCCAGTTTTATTGCCTCAAATCAAACTTACAACTTCTAATCCATCCTCTAATCGATGGAAAAAATGTATTTATAAGGTATTTAGACTTTACAATGGCTATAACCACCTTTTAAACTTATAACCCCTAAAATCTCAATTTTGACAAAGTTGCATTGACAACTTTTTGTAAATAATAACTACTTTTTACAAAACTTGCTAAGGACCCTAAATAAAACCTCATATAACTCCAAAATAGTAAAAATAGGTGAAAAGAGTTCAAAAATACCTTGATACATGTTTAAACATCATTGGGAATAGATTTACAACTTTGCAAAATATGACAATATTGGACATTTGACCATAAAACCTACTGGAGACCTAAGTAATGACTCCAACACATTGAAAAATTATCATCTGGGACCTTATAAAATCACATGTAAACTAAAAAAACCAAAAATTAAAATGAGACTTCATATACACCAAATGGCTAACATGGTGCCCCTACACCATGCACTTGGCCTAAAAAAGTTCCCAAGTCCCTTGGGGAGTGTATTGCACCAAAAATAGGCTTGATCACTCCATCCACTTGTGCTCCAAATGTTCTCCCATTAGGTGATCCCTTCCAATTATTGAGGTAGTTAATATTGTCATCACTCATTTCACTTGAAATGATGCAAGGAGGGGTTGATAAGGGGGCCTTAGGCTCCCCCAACTACCAAACCACCTTGTAGAACCAATGTGGAAGCTAAAAAACACAATGAGAGTAGAAAGAAAGAGATCCTTTATGATTAATTGATCAAAATCATTACATGTCTGGCTGTAAGGCCTTCCTAGTTTCAGCCATATATTCAATGAATTACAATTTTATCTTCATATATGTGAGGTCACAAACCTGCTTACAGATAATTCAATCTTCAAACTTTTATCCAAACTATCATGCTCTAGGAGCTCTAAGAACTGGCTAAACTAAGAACAAAGAAGAAATTATATACAAGTGTCCACCAAGAGAGGTCGGTGCTCAAATCCATAGCTGAGACCCATATTTAGGTCCACACAGATCCCAATGAGAGACCCCAAATCAATTAAGCCATTGAAATTAACTGAAGAAGTTGGCCACCAGAATCCAACTTCAAAATAAGCATCTTGGGAAAAGCTTGGCAAAGCAATAGAGTGACTCAGGCAAAGAATAACCCAAGAAACAAGAAATAGAACCTGAGTGTTAGAAGAGAAACTTGAGCAATAGGAAAATAAAAAATATTGGATGAGCAATAGACCCGAGCAACAGAAAACAAGCATGCCCAAGCGACAGCCCTGAGCAATAGAAACAAGCATGCCTGAGCAATAGAACCTTAGCATGTCCAAGCAATAGAACTCAAGAGATAGAGACAAGCATGATGAACTATAACTGATTTAATGTTTGAAGATGTTAAGTTGATGATCACGCAAGGCATTAAATCAGTTAATGTATTGTATTGTCATTGCTATCAACTTAATATAATTTGTATGGTCATGGAAATACTGCCAAAGACTTCAAAGAACCAATGAATCAAAGGCTATTCTATCAGTAATTCATATAAGTCAATTATTCACAAAGTGACTATATACACCGATGGAGTGCACACCGATAGTCAGAGTATAGAGAAAAGTCACAATGTTACCCGATGAGAAAATACACAACATTATCGATGAGAAAAGTCACAGTGTTTCCCGATGAACAAAGCACAATGTAACCCGACAAATAGAATTACAGTGTTGCCCGACGGAAAAGACAAGGATGGAGATCCCAATGACAACTAAAGTCACACTGACAGATCAGTTAGTTATCATCGATGACTTATTGAAGTGTTGACCGACAGAATAGAGAGTTCTGAAATGACAAAATTCTTAGATGTCAAGAGCTATAAATAGACTTAACTAATACTTATCATTGTTTTAATCAACAAGATAAAGCCAAGGATAAGTAAAGGATATAAACTTGCTTTGTCCAGTTGGCAAGAAGATCTCTATGAGATAAAATTGGATTTTTTCTTTAAATCTAATTGGCGAGAATTGTGGATCATGCCAAGAATCAAGAAAGCCAAGAAACGGTGAATTATGTCTATAAAGAGAAAAACCCAATTCATTTCAAATTGTGAGGTGAAGAGAAGAGAAAGAAGATGCTAAAGAGATTTTCAAGCAAAAGAAAGTCTTCATTCACACCTGATCAACAAGCTGAGCAAAGAGCTAGATTCTGCAGACACTGACGAATAGTGAGACAACATCACAGAGCAGAATAGTGTGGAGCAAAGGTATTGAATTGATTATATTGATCAAAGAGGTAATGCACTTACAATAGATCTACAAATTTGAAATTCAATTTGTATGTGTGAACATATAACTTTAATGTTTCAGTTTAACCATTGAAGCATCAAGTCTCTTAACCGAGGAGGACTTAAAAGTCTTTTTTAATTGAGATACATCCCAAGGAGTATCAAAAAATTTTATCATAGAAAGTAGCATTGGCTATGCCTGATACCTATTGTCAGGCCAAGTGAGTGTTTGATCAAGGATGGTAGCATTAGATGCCAGACACTAGGTGATAAACTATCTTTTAAATCCTCTAACAAGGTCACACTTAACAGTGTGTTTGTAACCTTTAACAGGGTTGTCTCTTAACCAAGCTCACTTTAGAAGAGTGAAAATTTGGGGTACCGGTCCCAGTGGTTTTTTCCTTAACAGGGTTTCCACATTAAAAATCCATGTGTTATGTTTTTATGTTTCATTTCTTTATTGTTTTACATTTCACATATGCAATTCTAGATTGATCGGTATACTCTAGCTATTTATTGTGTTTTGGTAAATGAATGACTGCTTATCGGTAAACATACAGAAGAAGGATTTAGAAAGCATTCTGAGAAGTAGTAATTTGATATAAGTATTTCAAGGAATTCATCTTGTAGGAATGAGTATAAATAGAGGCTTAAAAGTGGTAATAAGTTTTAAGGGTTGATTTAAGGATTAATTTTTGAGGCCTCGAATTCACCCCCCCCCTCTCAGTTATTACTAAAACTTGGTATTAGAGCTTGTGTTCTTAGAAGGAAGGTTTCTAGACCTAAGCTAAAGATCAAAAGATGAATAAACAAGATGTGCCCATGTTGAACAAAGACAAATTTGCTTCATGGCAAAGTAGAATAAGACTCTACTTATCAGGTATTGGAAATGTTGTTACTCAATACTTAGATATTGAATATGTGTTTCCCATAGGAGCATCCATTGTTGAACAAGTGAGAGAAAAGCATTGAGAAAAACTGCATGATGATAGAGCTTTCTTCCTCACTCTTCAATGCTGAATTTGAAGATGTCAAAACCTGAAAGAGTGCAAAGTAGATGTGGGAAAAATTGATGCTTGTACATGGTGGTGACAAGAATGTTTTGAGAGCCAAGGCAGAAAGCCTTAGAGGAAATTTTTATGATCTCAAAATGAACGAAGGTTAAACCATCACATAGTACAACACAAGAATCAAAGAGGTAGTCAATATAATCCGAGGAGTTGGAGGTGTACTAGAAGAAGATACAGTGGTAAGTAAAATTCTAAGAACCTTATTGCCTACTTATGCTATTATAGTATCTACCATACAAGAAATGAGAGCAGTAGAAAATAGCAATGTTACTCTAGATAGTTTGATTGGAAGACTAATTTCATTTGAGATGAACAAATTTGATAATAGTGCCTTACCAAACATAGAATCTGCATTCAAATCTTCTTTGAGAATAATTAAATCAAGTCAAAAACACACTGAGAAAAGATAGTGATAGTTAAAGTGAAGAACAAGATCTTGAGATCTTGATGAAATATAAGCACTTATGGCTAGAAGAATTTAAAGAGGCAAAGGTAAATACAAAGGTAAATTACCACTTGTTTTTTTTAATTGTAAAGAGATTGGACACTTTGCTACAAGATGTGCTAACAGAAGAAAAGATGACGGAAGTAATGACAGGTCATTTGAAAAGAAGTATGATAGAGGTGATTACAAAAGCAACCAAAAATCAGAAAGAAGAGATACCTGAGACTACAAGGACAAAGTAAAGAAGGCCAATTACCTAGAAATATGCAAAGATGGTGATACTGACACCGAATCTGATGAAGACATCAAGATGGTGTTTGTGGTAGTAAAAGATGATTCAGATGATGAAGAAGAAAGGTATTTAGAAACTGGACTCATATCTAAAGTTAGTAAAATTGATGTCTAGATCATAGATAGTGGCTACACTCACCACATGAACGGTGAAAAAAAAAAGTTTGAGACTTTTAAATACTACAATGGTGGATTAGTAAGAATAGGTAATGACACACCTTGTCTAGTTGAAGGTATAGGAACAATAATAATGAAGAACTAGATAAAATGTGAGAATTCTTATTGGGTGAAAGGATTGAATTATAATCTATTGAGTGTTTCTCAGTTCAATAATTTAGGTCACAGAGTAGCATTAGAAAATAAGAAGGCAAAGATCTTCAATGAATCAGGAAATTTGATTGGTATCAGTGAACAGACAAAGGTAACTTATTCTATCTGAATGATACTGAAACTACTTGCTTAATGGCTATAAATGAAGACATATGGTTGTGGCACAAAAGATTGTGTCATGTGAACTTTGAAAACATGATAAAGATAAGTAAAAAGATAAATTTAAGAGGCTTACCGATGATGACCAAGCCCAACATTATCATGTGTAAGAATTGTCAAAAAGGTAAGATGACAAAGTTTAGTTTCAAAAGCAAAACCTATACATCTGATGCCATTCTAGAATTAGTCCATACTGATTTATGAGGACCAATTAGGACAAAGAGTTATTATGGGGATAGATATTTTATTCTCTTTGTTAATGATTACTCTAGAATGATGACAATAATGTTTGTAAAAGATAAATCTAAAGCATTTGAGATGTTTAAATGGTATAAGGAAATGGTAGAGAAACAAAGTAGTAAAGAATTGAAATGCTTAAGATTAGATAGAGGAGGGGAATTTATTTTAGATGATTTCACTAACTTTTGTAATGAGCATGGGATCAAAAGACAAGTCTCTCCACTGAGAACACCACAGAAAAATGGAATTGCTAAAAGAAGGAATAGATCCATAGTTGATTGTGCAAGGACATTGATGATAGAGAAAGGGATCACCCAAATCGTCTGGAGGGAAGCTGTCAGTACTATTGTTTACACATTAAACATAGTACAATTGAAGAAAGACATCAAGAAGACACCTTATGAGCTATGGTATGGTTACACACCCAATGTGAGTTACTTCAAAAATTTTGATAGTCAATGTTATATCTTAAAAGATGATAGAAATCAAAAAATTGACTCCAAGAGTGATGAAGGAATCTTTCTAGGGTATTACACCAAGAGCAAAGCTTATAAATGTCTCAATAAAGCCTCTAACAAAATTGTTGAAAGTGCAAATGTAAAGATAGATGAATTTGCAGAGAAGAATGAAAAGGAAAACACAAAACAACCAGAGGACTACAATAGGTTTGTTTATAATG
The DNA here is from genome assembly GCA_018584345.1 of Thuja plicata. Taxonomy (NCBI): domain Eukaryota; kingdom Viridiplantae; phylum Streptophyta; class Pinopsida; order Cupressales; family Cupressaceae; genus Thuja; species Thuja plicata. The sequence continues at coordinate 2,256,711 of MU223892.1, forward strand.
AAGAACCTAACACTATACCCAACCAACAATGTAGAGCTCCTGAGAAACATATCATTTCACCCGAGCATCAGGCTGCAAATACCGATGATCAGGATATTACTCAAGAAGATGCACAAAGTGATGGAGAATAGAATGAAGGAGAAAATGATGATCAAGTTGATAGACAAAGAGCTGAACCTTTACTTTCCAGATGTCAGAAGGAACCATCCATAGAACCAGATCATTGGAGAGAAGAAGGTCGGTATGAGAACCAGAAGTAAGTCTCTAAATAAAAGATGACTTATTTGTGATTATGAGCCAAAATCTATTAATGCTGCACTAAATAATGATGAATGGATAAGTTCTATGAATGAAGAGATTGAGAAGATAGAGAGAAAAAAGACATGGAAACTTGTACCAAGACTAGATGACAAGAATGTCATCGATACAAAATGGATATTCAGAAATAAACTGAATGAGAATGGAGAAGTCACCAGAAATAAAGCAAGACTAGTATGCAAGGGTTATGCACAGGAAGAAGGGATTGAATATGGAGAGATCTTTGTACCCATTTCTAGGCTAGACGGAGTGAGAATACTACTTTCTTATGTTGCATGTAAAGGCTTCAAGGTATATGAAATGGATGTCAAGTCTGCATTCCAAAATGGAATACTTGAAGAAGAGGTATACATTGAACAACCAGAAGGGTTTATTTATCCACACAAGAGGGACATGGTAAGTAGACTACACAAAGCCCTGTGTGGATTGAAACAAGCACTCTGAGCCTGGTATGAAAGAATTCATTCCTATCTTATAAGCATTGGATTTGTAAGGACTAGTGAAAATAGTAATATTTATTTGATGGAAGATACTTATGCTAACATTTTGATTGCTGAGATATTTGTTGATGACATCATATTTGGAGGCAATGATATGCTATGAAAATCATTTGCAAATGAAATGAGAAAAGAGTTTGAGATGTCTATGTTTGGAGAGATCAA
>MU223892.1:2260573-2272097 GCA_018584345.1 Thuja plicata
CCAGATACTAGGTGACAAACTATCTTTTAAATACTCTAACAAGGTCACACCTAACATTGTGTTTGTAACTTTTAACAGGGTTGGCTCTTAACCAAGCTCACTTCAGAAGAGTGAAAATTTGGGGTACTAGTCCTAGTGGTTTTTCCCTTAACAGGGTTGCCACATTAAAAATCCATGTGTTATGTGTTTATGTTTCATTGCTTTACTATTTACATTTCACATATGCAATTCTAGATTGATCAGTATACTCTAGCTATTTACGGTGTTTCGGTAAATGAATGACTGCTTATGGGTAAACATATAGAAGAAGGATTTACAAAGCATTCTGACAAGTAGTAATTTTATATAAGTATTTCAAGGCATTCATCTTGTAGGACTGAGTATAACCAGAGGCTTAAAAGTGGTAATAATTTTTAAGGGTTGATTTAAGGATTAATTTTTGAGGCCACTGATTCACCCCACCCCCCCTCTTAGTTATTACTAACAAAGCATACCTAAGAAATAGAACCTGAGCAAAAGAGTATTTCCCAAGGTGTCTCCAAACAAACTAAAGAATAAAATAAACATCTTTTTGGTTGAGAGGGATTTCCAATGACCCAAGATGCTTCTACATCAGACACCTAGGTTTAATAGAAATGATTCCCCAAATCATGTATCAGGTCCAATCTAAAATGAATCCAACTTAGATTGAGAAGTCCAAGATGAGTCCTCAATCGGTCTATTCTTCCACTTTACCAGATACTACATGTATTCCTTTCCTCTTGTACTTCTTCCAATTCTTTGTTTCAAAATCTTCTCAATTTCCTCTATCTTCTTCTTAGGATAATCACTTGGTATTGTCACTTCTTCACTAGATTCATGATATCCATACAAGTCTAAAATATTGAATATAGGCGATATATACATGTCATCAAGTAACTTAACTTCATAAGCATTTCCACTGTCAAATCCTCTCAGTATTTTTCAAGGACCAAATTTATTCCTTGTTAATTTTGCCATATGTTCCAATAGGAAATCTACCTTTCTTCAAATGAACCATTATTGCATCACAAACTTCAATTGTTTTATGTCTTCTTGATCTATTTGCACTGTATTTTTATTTCATATTACTTTTCTCCAGCTTCTATTTTACATCTTCATGCAATGTCTTCATGAACTCAAAAAATTCCCCTACTACTACACTTATTTTATCTTCTCTAAGAATATCTCTCAAATCTTATATACCTCTCGATTGTGTGCCATGAACAATCTCAAAAGGTGTTTTTCCAGTACTCCTATTCACTGAACTATGGTATGCAAACTCTCCTTGTGCCAACATCAAATCCCAATTACTTGGTGTGTCTCCAACTAATAATCTCAACAAATTACCCAAATTAATTTGGTTTACAACCTATTGATGAGACTTTGTGACCGAGTCTGCCAACAGAGGTAAGTTGTCACTAGGTATCGAGGTAACATCCAACTTTGCCTATAAAGGTTGTCTAGAGAAATGAGATTCTCTGGGCCTTCAAGCACCTAAGAGTTGGGTCTCGACAGTGTGGGGGCTCAGTTGGGAGTGACTATTTTGTTTAGGGGGATAGCTGGTTATCTCAGTTAGTCTACTCTGGGGATTTAGGTAAGTGAGGTTTCCTGCAAGCATTTGTTAGTTACCAAATAACTTCAAAAGATATGCCAAGGTTAGAAGTACTTCATCTACTTATAGTTTATGCCAAATAGTCAAAACATCAACCATGCTCTAACATGATACACTAAAAATAGAATAAACATAGAACCACCAGTTCATACTTATCCAATAGCGAGGGAAAAGAAGGTTTTTAATCTACTTAAAATATTAGAGCAAGGGACATAAGGAACATATAGCACAAAAAGAACGTTAATCCAGAGATAAGAATGCTAACAACATCATTGAGAGAATCCTTCCTTCTTCATTAACATGTTTCCAACTAGCACTGGTGCGTATAATAATGGCAGTTCCAAGGGAGCATCTAACTATTGAGAGCTTATAACAACTAAGGAGCATTGAGCTCTACAACTAAGAACTAAAAAATTGAAAGTGCTATAACTATGGACTATAGAATCATCAATTTCACCGATCCTTGGAATGAGGTCAAACTTATTATTTATACACAAGTTTTCCCTAAACTTACCCTAACATACTTTACAATTAAACAATATAATACAATTTTCGTGGCTGGTAGTACCTACACCACACTACAAATTCCTCAAGACAGAAAAGGTCTTACATGTCAAGAGAATAAGACAAGAAAGGAGGAGTGGAAGAATGAGCCTCGAGAAGAGAACTAGAGGGAGAAAAGAAGAAATTTGATCCCCTAGGGATTGAGGCTACATGCCTCATCAATGGAAAAGTGGCTTCCTATCTTCGATGTGCCAAGTGCTATGTTAGAGCGGGGCCTTAGGAAGACCACCTATCAGAACCATCTTTTTGAGCCAATGTGCACCTTTGGAGTCACCCACCTCCTGAAATCTTTATTAACTACTTTTAAAGTAGCCGGCCAGCCTTGGGATCTAGGACACGAGCCACTTTAAAGAATTCAAGAATATTGGATCCGGAATTCTAGGATCTGGAAGCTTGCACCCCAAAAGAATAAAGAATACAACATATGCATGGTCGATGGAATTCTCCAGACTCTGGAGAACCTTATTATTCTTTACTATTTTTGAATTCTTCTAATACTTGGCTTACACCTTCTTCATCTATGTTCCTAATGCTGTCCCATTGACTATGAAAAACCTCCAACTTTTCCTCAACCTCTCTGGCCCCATTCCAAAACTCATCTACCATCTTCATAGCATCATGTTATTGGATAATCTTGATAACCTGCCATGGTAAAAATCTCTGGCAACCAGATACAGGGACTCCATTTGTTCATCAAATTTGTCAAGGACGTAGTCCTCCAGGGTGCACATCCTGGTGGTGAAGGGATCAACTTGTGATACTCAGACCATAAATGCCTGAAATAGGCCCAAGGGGTATTGAGCTACAGTCACCTTTTCTTTTAAGGCCTTAACCAGTTTCTTGCATACCTTGATTTTGAGGCCAAGTCTAGAGTACTAAGCCTTGAGGGAATCATATGATTCATCTCCCAAAATTCCCACCTCTGTGACAGCTTCCTCTTTGATGTTGCAAATTTCTACCAACCTGGCCTTCCACTTTTTGTATTTATCTAAGTCTTGCTCCCATACAAGAGCGGAGCCATTTTCTTGTTGATGAGGATGTTGACTTGGTAAAGATCTAGGAGGGACACCACTAGAAATTGTCTTATAGAAGCTATCTTCTCGATGAACCACCCATCCATAGCCTTCGCTTTCTTCTTCATGTAAGTTCTTCCAGAAGTGTAAGGAGATTGGCATTGGTCTCCCTTTCCTCCTTTAACTTAAGGCCATATTTGACATATTGTTCCTCTACCACTTTGGTGTCCTCTCTCAGCAGGTCCAGTTCACCCTGCTTATCTCTTCTCCCCAGTGCCACTTCTATAATGTTATAATCTTCGGGCCTTACAACTGTTGCATCTGCATCTAGAGGAGGTGTTACAATAGTCACAACTATGTTTCTTGTTAGACTATTCTGGGGGGCATGAACTATCCATGCCTTCTTAGGCTTCTGAGCCTCTATATTTTAGGCAATCATTTTGGCCAAGGAAAGTGGAACACCTGATGCGACCACTGCGGCCTCTCTTTTTCTCAATTCTACCAGCCATTGGGGTGGCTGGGATGGATTTTTAGTTAAGACCTGGGCATCCAAAATCCTTCAAAATTGAGCGGCATGTTCCCAGAATGTACCATGTCATCGGGCTCTTTCCCTTTATCTTGTTCTTGTTCTTTCTCATGCTCTCCGGAGGCCTCCATATTTTCCCCTATGTTGGTGTTCTCTTTTGTGATATCTGGGACTTGTCCTTCTCCGGCATCCTTATCATCTACATATTCAAGGACTTCCTCATCCCTCCCAACATTAGTTGATCTGACATTAACATTTTATGGGACTTCTCAATCATTCTATTGCTGTTGTTCATCGGCCTCATTGGCCTTGTCTGTTGGAACATTTTCCTCCATTGGAACATCTTATAGAGGTGGGTGAGGTCTCTGGCCAAATTTTAACAATGTGGCCACTATTACCACCTCACCAAATTTCGTCTAGGGCACTTGCTCACCCATAGTAACAGAAGGCGTCTAGAGCAAGATGAATGGGGTATGGTTGATCTTGCAGGTCTGGTTTCCCCAACCATTGAATTCTCACCTGTGGGTTGCCTTGGTGTATCTTTGGTCCCTTGGACCGATGTCCTCTCCCATTTGGGCTCCTTTTGCATTTCATCCCAGACCTCCTTCTCTGATGTAACTTCTTCTTCCGGGACTTCCTTTTCTGCAGGGATCTCTCCTTTATCTTGAGCGGCAATCTCTTCAACTGGATGATCAATATCCTCATGCAAATTCATGAGTTCATCTACCCCAAACACATCATCAAAATCATCATGTGGGGGAGGGCTATCAATAATCTCCTCAAGTTTAGGGGAGTCTGAACTAACATCAACTGGAGGCATATCTAGCATACTAGGGCTAGTGGCTATGCTTGGAGTGGGGGTCACCTTTTTCTTCTTCTTACTCAACAATGGGACCCTGGTCTCCAAAATATTGGTAGATTCCACCTCAGTGAAAGTCTTTCTACTCATCATCATAGCCAATGATGGGGATCTCGTCGGGTGAGCAGATGTCATTGGAGTTATGAGGAGATCAGAGGATATCTATGTGCTTATCTGCTAGCTAGCCAACCTTGCAGACTCCATTTGTTGCTACAACTATACCATTAAGGGGGTTGGGCCTTGGGAAGGTACCTTAGCTGGGGTACCTTCTTTTTCTTTCCCCTTACTTGTGATAGGTCCAGCGACGGCAGTGGAAGATGGAGTGGTCCTTCAGACAATCGATCCCTTCTGGGTGCTTTTGGGATACACCTGGGAAAAATACTTGTGACTAGCCTCCAAAATAGGGTGTCATACTCCCTCAATTGTCAAGTCTTCTAGGGTGGCCCAATCCATCGGACAAAGATCCAACTTGTCTAATACATATCCTTTTTATGCTAGGTCTTCTAGTGGCCCATCATCTAAAAAACCCTTCGAAAAAGTCTGAAGGTCAAGCACCTTCATGAGTCCCTTGGACATCCGTGAATGTTGACATGCCCAAAAATCAAAACTGTCCTAACAGTCCACCCAAAAATCTTCAATATCTTTTTTGTGAGGTGGGGATGCCTAGGGAAGTGCCAAGGAAATCTTGCCTAGAGGATCATACTTCTTCCTGGCATGGTGGAATTCCACCAGTCCTAGGCTCTTCAATTCACTATCTGGCTCCCTTACTACAATGAGGTTGCACATATAATTCCCACACAAAACTAGGAATGGGACGTTAATGAACTTCTTCAATGTGAAGAAGGCATGCAGGTCCATGATCTGCCGGTAGAAATACAAGAGAATGATTCTATCCCTGCAATATCAGGGAAGAAGGTAGGGTTTCCTAGGGAAGCCAGTCACCTAAATGTAGGTGTGGTGCTAGAATTGAATAAAATAGTGGCTGTAAGTACTGACTAGGTTCATCGCCTCCTACAATTATCGGTACCTAGAGTCCCAGGTAAGTGTTAGAATATTTTGGTAAATGAAAGCATCATTTACCCAGAAAAAATTTAGGAAACTGAGTTCCCATTGGACTTGGGGATAATGATCCCATGGTGTTAACTGGCCCGGCCCATTCCCAAGTTCACCTACTACTCCCAAACCCAAAAATTTCGGTCTTTGTTGGGCTAGTGCCCATAGCACGTAAGATGTCATATAGAACTTGAAACTCTAGATGATTCCCTTTAGCTGTGTGTCCACATGATTGGCTATGATAGCCGCCTAGTTTAAATTTTGATTGTGAGTGGTGATGCAGTAAAGGAAATAATGCATCCATGCCAAGAAATCTTGGGCATGGGGCAATCTGAAGATCCTACATAAGAATATAATGCCTACCTGAATGGGCTCTTTGAAATCCATGCAGCAAATTTCCAATTTCATCCTTTTATAGTCCCTCTTCGGGGACTTTAGCCACTGGCTATTGAGATATTGCTAGGAGACAAGGGCAGCCTCCTCAAATTCCTTTAATGACTTGGCCTGGTTGATGATGATGGATCCCTTAAACTATGGAATCCCTAGTCCTGAGGCAAAAGTCGCCACATCTAGAGTGACAATTGTTGCTGGATATTGTAATGGTTGAGGATTGGCAAGCAGAACTGTCTGAGTGGGTGCATTGTACAATTTTTCCAATTGACATATTAATTATGGTGATTGCACTGAACAAGGAAAGTTTGTAGCCTTTATAATGCGGGAGGCAGCCAAATGAGTAGCCATAGTATCTCCATTGACCTTCAACCTGTAGATGGCTTGGATTAAGCCTTGCATTTTAGCCCAAAGTCTGGGCTCTGTGTCTGTTATTTATTGGACTTTGGAATCCACCTTGGATCCCATGAGAACACCCTCCTTTGGGTACTTGGAGGTTAGTGGCAGCTTTGCTAGCATCTTTTCAACCTTGGTTTTTGTGGCTGCCCGAGTGGAGGTAGTAGGTAGCTCCAGGCTATCAGGAGGAGTGATCACCTTAGACATTTCAATCACACAATCAACAACCTACAAGATCAGAGAACCATCAATACATGGTATAATAATAACAATTTATGCGGATTCTAGGGAAATCATCATCGTGTTGCGCCTATCCAAAAAGTGTTAGCATACATCGAAATCCTAGAATATTCAAGATAAACATGGGCTAGATTTTGATACACACCTAGGGACTCTGAGGTATTTAAACCAAATGACAAAGATGGAACAAGGACTCTGGGGGACTTGGCACCCAGAGTCCGGAAGAACTAGTCGTTTCCATGTTGATGTGAGAAGTAGGAAACTGTACTTAGCTAACACGAGTTGTCACGTGGCATGTGACAGGTGGCGTAAATGGCATTTAATGGTGACAAGTGGGCTAACAAAAGGAAAATTAAAATTCCATATGGGATGGGTTTTGAATGCCCACTCATGGGAAATTAATCCCACCATTAAGATGACATGACAAGGAGAGATAAAGCTGCCATGGCTCGAACCAGCGAGGTGCCAAGTTTGAACCATGTCAACTTCCTCTCGACGAGCTTGACAGAATGATTCAAAGTGTGATGGAGTGTGATGAGCTCATCAAGAATTGGAAGAATATATAAGGGGTATTCACAGAAAAATATAGAGAGCTGAGGGTCAAAACATATATACACAATTTATAGACATTTACATAATATACAAAACTTACAAAGGCATGAAAGCCAACCTATGACAATGTACAACATATATACTAAATAACAACTACATAGAAGGTGGAAAACCTTCTAGAAGGGCCAACCCAAAACCAGGAGGCAAACAAGGAACAAACACAGATATGGAAACAAGAACAAAATGAAAGCAAAAACAAACAAAGCGAGCACCACAAAAATGAAAATAAAGATAGAAAACTAGAGGGATGAAAAACCAGAGGGACGGAAAATGACAAACAACCTAAAAACACAAAGGATGAAGGGAAGACAGACATGGGAAATGCTCTGCAATAGGTCCACCTTCAAACAATCACAAACCAACACCGCAAATCAAGTTTTGATTAGCCACTAAGCACAGGGAGCAACTTCACTGTTTAATCGCCTTAATCACTTCAATATCACTCTGAATGCTCTAAGTCTTTTAATCACGGTAACTGTGAAAATGATAGGTAACTTCCATTTATACCCCTAGGGTAAAAATAGGTTACACTTTCTAACAACTCCAGAAACCTCCGGACTCTAGGCCCGGGGATTCCATGCAATCATACCTTCTTGTGAAAGAAGATATGATGGCAAAGAATCCCAAAGGTTGGAATCCAGCTCTAGAATGAACAAACAAACTCTAGGACCAAGTCCTAGAGACATGAGGAAGCAAAACAAAAGAAATAAAAACCTCACAGAAGCAAAGCTTGAGATGAAACAAAGAAAGCACAAGAAAATAAAGGAAGAGCAAAAGTGAAAAAACGGGGACCCAACATTTTTCCTACAAAAATGTAGGGATGGGTATGCAGGGCATAACACAACCTCTGTTTGTCCATTATCCTGTGGATAAAATGTAGAAATAAACTTCAACTCAATATCCAACTTCTTCCAAAGTGTTCTCCAGAAATAGCTAACAAACTTAATGTCTCAGTCAGAGATGATACTCCTCGGTAATCCATGCAATCTGACAATCTCCTTAAAGAAATGATCTACTATATGTACTGCATCTGATATTTTCTTACATGGTATGAAATGTGTCATCTTAGAAAATCTATCCACAACAACAAATATGTAATCATTACCTCTTTCTATTCTAGGTAAGCCAAGAGAAAAATCCAAGCTGATATCACTCCAAGGTTTCTTAAGAACAGTAATTGGTTTATACAAACCAATATTTTGACTCACTCCTTTTGCAACTTGACAAACTCCATAGATTTTCACAAATTTCTAAACATCCTTATACAACTAAGGCCAAAAATACCTTTCCTTAAGCAAACTCAATATTTTATCAATACCAAAATGTCTAGCCAATCCAGTACTATGTTTCTCCTTAATCAAATTAGTTCTTATTGAACCTCTCAGTATACACAACTCAATACCTTTGAGCAACATATCTTCCTGAATGAAATAGTCTTCATACTTACTTGATTGATTTGAATTTGGTGCTCTGCACACTCTCCACTTCCCTGAAAAATTAGGATCACTTTCATAAAAATTCTTCATGTAATCAAAACTAAGAACCTCAATTATAATTTCAGTCAACAAAGATCTTCTTCTACTCAATGCATCAGCAACTCAGTTAGAAATTCCACTCTTATTCTTAATCACAAGGTAAAAGCACAAGTTGTGTCATGTTTCAGGACCACTTATCAGCATAGCTAAATTTGAGTATTTCTAAATAAAAACTATTTTTTGTCAAACATATGGTCTAGCTAGATTCATTCTAGCTAAGCTAGATAAGTGGTAAAACTTTTCCAATTGGAAATGTCTATTAAATGCATGTTTTATACCAATTACCAAAGAAATAAAATTATTTTAGAAAATCGATGTTTCAATAACCCCTACTCTTTTTAATGATATTTTTAAAAAATATAAAAAATACCCTTCTGTAGAGGTCAAAGTCAAGATTATTGTCATATAAAGTTTATATTATTTTGATTAGATCTAATATATTATAATTTAAAAATACAATAATTAGGTATTTTAACATTCGAGAAGATGTTGCTTCAAATAAATGAAAAAATAGTAAATCATATTAAAAAACTTTAAAATTTATATTTAACACTAGGCCTGAGAGAGTCCTCTTCAAGAATATGTATTTTTTTCCTGAATGGTGTAGATTTGATAGGGGAAATTTTGTGGGAGATGAAAACTATCGATTATAGATAAGTTCAAATTTGAGCAGTTATAACGGATAAAATATAAATTGAAATCCAATCTTTCTTCTTTTCTGCACTAGCTATACATTTTATCTATAACATATTTTGAAATCAGAGGAAAAATAGGTTATTTACATATACTTGTTTGGTGGGAACTAGACCCCAAATTTTCAACAGTTTTCAGCAATAGAAAAATGGACTTCAAAAATTAAAAACTATGTCAATTATTGTTAAAAAAAAATTTTAAAAATTATAGGCATAAAATTCATCCATTTTTACATATTTCATCAGTTTACATCATCCTCAAGTTCTAAATACAAATCCCACATTTTATGTTGTTAAAGTTGAACAGTTTGCATGTTGTGGTCCTTTTCCTTTATAAAAGTGTTGCATAGATTTGTACTTTTACCCCACAAATGTGAAACTCTGAAAATACTCTACCCATTTCATATGTTTGTGATTCAACTTATTCTGACTACCCAAATACTGTAAAGCCTTATGATTAGTATACAACATAAATTCATTTGGTATCAAATAATATCTCCATTTCTTCATAGCTTGCACTATAACATAGAATTCTTGATCATAGACAAAATATTTCCTCTTTGCATCATTCAAATTTTCGCTAAAGAAAGCAACAGGTTTACCTTCTTGAGTCACAACAGCTCCAATTACACTTCCACTTGCATCACATTCAACTTGAAATACCTTATTGATATCAGGTAATGCTAACATAGGTAATTCAACAACCTTCATCTTCAAAGCCTCAAAAATCTTATCATCTCCACGTGTCCATTTGAATTCTCTTTTTTCTCATCTCATTGTTTAGTCATAGCATTACAAATAGAACTAAAATTTTTGATAGATTTCCTGTAAAAACTTGCCAATCCATGGAATAATCTTACCTTAATGACATTTTTAGGTGTAGGCCAACTAAGTATAGCTTCAACCTTCTCTGGATCCACCTTTAAACCATCATCTGAAATCACAAAACCCAAATACACAAGTTCTTCTTTCATGAAGGAACACTTCTTCAGATTTATCGACAACTTTTCCTCTATCAATCTCTGCAACACTTTCCTTATATGCATCAAATGATCTTCTCTAGTCTTACTAAATATCATAATTTCATCCAAGTAAATAATCACACACTTATTCAAGAATTTCTTCAGAACTTCATTCATTAATCTCATAAATGTACTCGGTGCATTAGTTAAATCAAAAGGCATAACCAACCATTCATACAAACCTTCCTTTGTCTTGAAAGCGGTCTTCCATTCATCACCTTCTCTAATTCTAATCTAATGATATCCACTCTTCAAATCAATTTTGGTAAAATATCTTGCTCCACTCAAACAATCCATTATGTCATCAATTCTCAGTATAGGAAACCTATATGTCACTGTGATTTTATTAATTTCTCTAGAATCAGTGCACATTCTCCATTCTCCATTCTTCTTAGGTGCTAATATAGCTAGTACTACACATGGAATCAAACTCTCTTAGATCAAACCTGTTGGAAACAATTGTTTAATTGTGTATTATCCTTGATGTTACACAAATGTCATATGCGTCATTAGACAAAGTCTACCGAGCTCAGAATGTTCAGCAAGGCAGTTAACCAAGTCTACCGAGCTCAGACGGTAAGAGAAGCTATTTACAGAGTCTACCAAGCGCTCCAGAATACTATACCAAGAAGTTAGTTACTACCGAGCTCACTCGGTCGACAAAAGAAATTCAGTCTCTACCGATTTCTCTCGGTCATCAAAGAATATGTGACGAAAAGTTGGATTTTACCGAGTTCACTCGGTTACCAAAGGATTTTCGCAGAATCTGCAGTGTTCACCGAGCATCAGCTGGTCAACACTGGAATATCATTTCTGGACAGCGTCGGCCTGCGAAGGATTTTATTTGTAAATGTTTATGCATCCGACTAATGTAATATTTATTAATTGAAACTTGTAATTGAGCCGACTTGATAACCTGATGGGTATATATGAAAGATCAAGTTGCGAATTCAAGAAGAGTAAGAAGTGTGGAAATGAAAAGAAGGAAT
>MU223892.1:2278130-2293025 GCA_018584345.1 Thuja plicata
ATGATAAGTTAATCTACCGAGTAACAACAGTATATATTGAAGACATCTAAGGGACTTGTGGATTTATTTTTGTGGTAACTGATTCACCCCTCCCCTCTCAGTTACTCCATCTATATTTCCAACAAAACCTTTGTTCAATAATTCATGAACTTGTCGGTTAAGCTCTTCATTCTCAGTTGGTGTTAACCGATGTGGTGCTTTGTTCAGTAAACTAGCTCCAAGAATCAGATCCATACAGTGACTGATATCTCTCATTAGTGGCAAACCATCAGGTACATTGTCTGAAATTATTTCTTTATACTCAATGAGTAACTTCCCAACTTCTGTAGGAATGTCATCTTCTATATTCTTACTCGGTTTGTTAGGAATCAAAGCATAAAAAATATCATTTCTTTTCAAATCCTTAATGAACTGTCTACCTTCCATTAGACAAACTTTCATGAATAGATGTACATATCTCACCAATAGATTCTTCAATCAAAGGTAACAAAACTTTCTTCTTACCATCAACCCAAATAGAATATTTATCCAACCTTCCATCATGTATAGCATTCTAGATATCATATTGTCAAGGTCTACCCAAAAAAATGTGACAACAATCCATAGGCATAATATCACACAACACCTTGTCATAATACTTTCCAATTTTTAGATTCACAAAACATTGTTCACTCACCATTAATATATGATCATCTTTGATCCATGAGATTTGATAGGGATTCAGATATTTCATCCTCTCCAACTGTAACTTTGCAACCATTTCCTCACATGCTAGCTTCTCTGTACTTCCACTATCAATAATCACCTTCCAAACCTTGTCTGTAACTCTACATTTGGTCTTGAACAAACTTTTCCTGACAGGATATTGCTTATCTTTTTGAATCCATAGTATCCTTCGAATCATGAAATTTCCTTCCTTCTCAGCTTCATTTGGTGGCTCCTCTTGCACCAATGCATTTATGCTACTAATACCTTTTTTCTTGCATGTGTACATTCAAAGGATTTATGTCCTTCCTCACCACAATTGTAAACTTGGAATCCTTTTTTGCTATATCCACCTCTGGAGTAATTGCATCTTCCTCGGTATGAAATTCCACCTTTTCATTCAGTATTTCCTTTGTCTTTAGATGTGTTTGAAATTGACTTGTTTGGTTTAGATCTACTATTCTCACCATGAGATCTACCTCTTCCTCTAAGGAATCTACCACCTCTACCTCTTTGTCTTTGTTCATATCTTATGTTCAGTTTTTCTTCATATTTTAGGGCAAATTGATATATCTCCTCAATAATTTCCATCTTGACCAAACTGATCTCATCTTGTATGGAACTTCTCAATCCATGTAGGTATTTTTCTACTCTTTCAACCTCATCTTCAACATTTCTAGATCTGATGTCCAATCTTTAGAATTCCTTAGTGTAGTATTTTAGTGATTTGTCTTTCTGCTTCAAAATTTGCATTTTCTAGATTAGGTTAATCTGATAATCACAAGGTAGAAACTTGCCTTTCAATTTGTTTACCATCTTATCCCATACCTTGATTTTGTCTTTACCCTTCTTCTTTTGATCCAATTGCAGATCTTCCCACCATAAGGATGCATGACCTTTCAATTTTGTGCTTACAATCTTGACCTTCTTATCCTCTACTACATTCTCATATTCAAAATAATTTTCCATCGTAGTTATCTAGTCAATCAATTCATCAAAATCCAATTTTCCACTATACTTAAGATGATTAAATTGAGGTGTGGATTCAAACTTTTCAAAGCTCTCAGGAATTTCTCTTCTTCCTGATTTATCACAAGTGTAGGTGTAGCTTCACCTTGAACCTCTTCCAATTCATCATCACTAACATCCTCAAGGTGTCTTCCTCTACATTGGGATTTCTCAATAACTTCCAATCTAGAAGCCATCTCTCTAACCATATCAACTAGACACAGATCTGCATTTCCTCTCCCACGAACCATCTTTAATCCCTCTATAATTGTAGGTCAGATTGCAATCTGCTACCCCAAAACAATACCAATTAGGGTTAGGGTTTAGAAGAAGGAACATAGATCTCACTAGCTCAAATACCACCTGACACAAGAAGGGGTTGATAAGGGGGCCTCAAGCTCCCCCAAATACCAAACTACCTTGCAGAACCAATGTGGAAGCAAAAAAACATAGTGAGAGAAGAAAGAAAGAGATCCTTTATCATTAATTGATCAAAATCATTACATGTTGGGTTGTAATACCTTCCTGATATTGACCATATATTCAATGAATTACAATTTGATCTTCATATATGTGAGGTCACAGACCTACTTACAGATAATTCAACCTTCAATCTTCTATCCAAAATATCATGCTCTAGGAGCTTTAAGCACTGCCTAAACTAAGAACAAAGAAACAATTATATATAAGATTCCCCCAAGAGAGGTTGATGCTCAAATCCATAAGTGAGACCCAAATTTAGGTCCACACAGATCCCAATGAGAGACCCCAAATAAATTAAGCCATCGAAACTAACTTCAAAATAAGCATCTCGGGCATAGGTTGACCAAGCAACAGAGTGACTCAGGAAAAGAACACCCTGAGAAATAGGAAACATAACCCAAGTGTCAGAAGAAAAACTTGAACAATAGGAAAATAAACAAGCTTGCTTGAGTGACATGTTGGAGAAATAGAAAACATGCATGCTCGAGCGACAGACCCAAGCACCAGAAACAAGCATGTCTGAGTAACAGAACCCGTGCATGCCTGAGCAATAGAACCAAACTGACAAAGACAAACATACCTGAGAAACAAAACCTGAGCAACAGAGTATTTTCTGAGCAATCTCCAAACAAACTAAAGATCAAAACAAACATCTTTTTGGTTGAGTAGGATTTCCAATGACCCAAGATGCTCCTACATCATGAACCATCTAACATCTAGACATTTCTCCATCTTCACAAACTGACCTGTTACATTCCCTCTAACTTGTCTCTCAATTGTGCCTAATGTTGTACTTGATCCTTTAAACCTTCTATCATACCTTTACCACCTATGTTTTTTATTGTCTCCTTCTTTTCTCTTGTTTCATGCCTACATTTTTTCATGTGCACTTTCCATGTACCTTGTTTCATCCATCTTTTTCCTTCATCTCTTTCTTCAAACTCTCTGCCCCAATAACCTTTTCTTCATTAGATATACAAACCTCTTTCTTGACAAAAAGTAAATTTCCACTGACCTTGTTTAGAACCAAGGAACAAGGTATTATTCTTATTGTACACTATAAAATGGTAAGAAATGCTAGGATGTAGATCACTCACCAAGCCATATTATGTATTAGAAAACAAACCTACCCTTAAACCAATCTGATTAGCATAACCAAGAGATGAAGGGTACTAATGCAAGACCTATTGAAAAGGGGGTATTTGTATTCTTATAGGAAATGATGATGATATGTAAATGATAGTAAAGCTTATCTATAAAGTAAGTGCACTTGGAGAAAATAGGAGAAGTGAACTCACTTTGAAAACAAGAAGAGGAAGATTAACCTTCAAATTTGATTTTGACTGTCACAGAGATGTTGGAATAAGGTAAAACTCTAGATATGGTATTCTGATGCATGTAACTTCTTTTTGTGAAAATATCAGCCTCAAAGGACAACACTGACTTGGACGACCTAGTCCAGGATGACGTTCCAAAATTTTAACATGGTCCTTTTAACTAAACATATTATGAAACTTTCCTAGGGCCTGTGACTATTTCTGATATTCTTGAATCCATATCTACAATTTCCATCATTGTTCCTACACATAGAAAAGAAGTGGTAAATGTTGTGGAAAGGGGTTTTTCTTGGTCAAACCCTTGTTTATGAATTAAACTAGAAATTGAATTGAAATTGCATAAGGAAAGATGAAATGGAATCTAGATCTGAAACATAAATCACCTTATACCTCAATCATGTAATGACTCTTTGGAGGTGATCACAAGTGTTTATTCAATAGCTTGAAATCCCCAAAAATCTAATAGGAAATAGTGAAACCAAACCCTTGAATGATAGATGTTTTAGTTTTCTACAATGTTGGATTGAGGAAGAGAGAGAGAAGTACAAGACTTGATAGATGAATGTAGATCCCCTTCCTTGATTGTAAAATCCTTTGATTGACCTCAATGGGGGAAACAAGCTAGATATATTGAAGAAAATTCCTTGATTTCAGGATGGAATGACAATTTGAAATTCTTTATGGATCTTCATGGCTTCCTTGCACTTGAATGCTTGATGATGGATGCCTTCAACAATGGATGCTTTCTCATACTTGAATCCCTTGAATACATAATAGCTTGCATAATGATTGCATGAAGATGTATTGTAGATATATGAGATGTCAAAATGAGAGGGTTTGATGCCTTCTAATACACATTCTGGGGCTCATATTTTGTGGGGATGAACTCAATTAAAGAATTAGGATAAAAAAGTCCATGTGTCAGGCCCAAAGCCAATTAAAGCACAAAGTTCTAGGACAAGGTTGACCTAGATAGCCTTGTCCATGCATATTTCTATAATTTTTTGAACTATAATTTTTTTATAATTATTGATTGATGAACTATAACTGATTGAATGTTTGAAGATGTTAAGTTGATGATCACCAAGCTGCAGAAAGTTAATGCAAGACATTAAATAAATTAATGTATTGTATTTTCATTAATGTCAACTTAATATAATCTGATTGGTCATATAAATATTGTCAAAGACTTCAAAGAACCAAAGAGATAAAGGTTATTTTATCAGTAATGCATAAAAGTTTAGTATAATCAAAGTGACAACAAACACCAATGGATAGTGCATACTGACAGATAGAGGAACGCAAGAAGCATCACAATGTAACTCAAGTAAGATATCCAAGCAAGAATTACCGACGAGAACCAAAGTGATACCCGAGTAGAATTGAAAGTCACAGTGTTTCCTGATGGACAGACAACCCCGACAAATAGAGATGCCCAGGGATAATTGAATTCAAGACAGAGAAAACAAGGAGTTAATCACCGGTCATAAATGAAGTTCAGAAATGACAAAAGACTTAGCTGGCAGGAGCTAAATATGGATTAACTAATTGATTAAATTGTTTTCATTGACCAGTTAAAAACTAAAGATAAGCTAGAGATTAAATCTATTTTTATTCCAGTTGTCAAGAAGAAATCTACGAGATAAAACTAAAGAAAGCTTTAAAGCAATAATGGTGAGATTTGTGGATCACATCAAGAACAAGAAAGACAAGGATTTATAAATGGTGAAATCATGTCTATTAAAGAGACAAGCTAATTCATTATGAAAAAGATAGGATGATGAAGAGAATATTGGTGAATATAAGAAGTCTTCATACATACTTGATTAAACAAGTTGAAGAACAGACTTAATATTTTTGCAGGCACCGAACAACAGAGAAGCAATAGCATTCACCGAGTAGAAAGATGTGGAATAAAGGAATAGAAGGGAAACATTGATCAGAAAGGTATTATGAGCTTACGATATATATGAACATCTGCAAGATTAAGTTTTATTTATGAATGGATCATATATTGTTTCCGTTTAACCATTGTTTCATAAAATATCTTAACAAAGTGGGCTTTAACAATCCTTTATATATTGAGATACATCCCAAGGAGTATCAAAAGGTTTTTCATGAAGATAGCATAGTGAATAACAGATATCAAGTGACAAACTATTATATTTAAATCCTTTGACAAGGTGACACTTACCAGTGTGTTTGTAACCTTCAACAAGGTTGGCTCTTCACCAAGCTCACTTCAGAAGAGTCAAAATTTTGGGTTAGCGGTCCCAAGAGATTTTTCCCTTAAACATGGTTTCCACATTAAAAATCCATGTGTCAAATGTGTATATGGTTCATTGATTTTATGTTTTTCTTTACACATTACTAAAACAGGATTGATTGGTAAACACTAAGTTATTTATTGTATGTCGGTAAAGGCTACACTATAATTTGGTAAAGATTAATAAAATGGATAAATAGTGTGTTCCGAGTAGTAGTTATTTGATAAGATTATTTAAACACATACATCTTGTAGGACTGAAGATAACTAGAGGTTTATATTTGTGGTATAAATTTTTGGGTTGATTTATTGGATTAATTTTTGAGGCCACTAGTTCACCCCCTCCCCNCCCCCCCCCCCCCCCCCCCCCCCCCCTCTCACTTATTCTAACAATTGGTATCAGAGATTGTGTTCTTAGAAAGGGAGTTTAAAGACTCAATAAAGATATCACAAGATGAAAAAAAGGGATGTGCCTAAGTTGAACAAAGACAACTTTGCATCATGGAAAATCAGGATAAGACCACCTATTAGGTATTGGAAATGATGTTAATCAATACTTGGATACTAAATATGTGTTTCCTACTAGACCTCACACAGTTGATCAATTGAGAGAAAAGAATGAACACAATTATATGATTATAGAACTTGCTTCCTCACTCTCCGATGTTGAATTTGAAGATGTAAAAACATGCACCGCTGCAAAGAAAATGTGGGACAAATTTAAGTTAGTACATGGAGGAGATGAAAATGTGCTAAGAGCTATGGCAGAAAGCCTAGGAGGAAGGTTTGATGACCTAAGAATGAAAGAAGGAGAAAACATCACTCAGTATACCTACAGAATTAAAGAGGTAGTTAATGCTATCCGAGGAGTAGGAGGTGTACTTGAAGAAGAAACAGTGGTAAGAAAAATCCTAAGAACCTTATTGCCTATTTATGCTATTAGAGTATCTGTTATACAAGGAATGAGAGAAGTAGAAAATAACAATGTCACTTTAGATATTTTGGTTTGTAGACTTATTTCATTTAAGATGAATAACTTTGACAATAGTTTCTTACCATCTATTGAGTCTGCATTCAAATCTTCTTTGAAAATAATTAAGTCAATTCATCAACACACTATGAGAAATGATAGTGAAAGTGATAGTGATGACCAAGAACTTGATGAGATTGAAGCACTAATGGCTAGAAGATTGCAGAGAGGCAAAGGTAGATAGAAAGTTAAATTACCATTGGTATTTTTTAATTGTAAAGAGATTGGACACTTTGTTGCTAGATGTCCTAACAAAAGAAAATAAGATAGAAATAGTGATAGGTCATATGAAAAGAAGTTTGATAGAGGTAATGACAGAGATTACCAAAGCAACCGACAATCTAACACAAGAGACAATCTAGACTACAAGGAAAAAGGAAAGAAATATTGTTACGTGGATGAGAAAAAAGTTGAGAATACTGACACTGAATTTGATGAAGATATTGAGGTGGTATTTGTTGCTATGAAGGATGATTCAGACAAAGAGGAAAGGTATGTTGAGACTGCACTCATATCTAAGGTTAGTAAAAATGATGTTTGGATTATTGATAGTGGTTGTACTCACCACATGACTGGACATAAGAAAAAGTTTGAAGCTTTTGAATATTATAATGGTGGATCAGTAAGAATGGGTAATGACTCACCTTATCTATTTGAAGGTAAAGGAACCATAATGTTAAATAATTTGATAAGATGTGAAAATGCATACTGGGTAAAATGACTTAACTATAATCTATTGAGTGTTTCACATCTGAATAACATAGGTCACCGAGTTGTATTTGAGAATAAAAAGGCAAAGATCTTTAATGAATCAGCAAGGTTGATTAGAACTGGTGAACAGACAAAAGGTAACCTATTATATCTTGATGATATTAACACCAATTTTTTAATGGCTAGAAACAAAGACATACGGTTATAGCATAAAAGGTTATGTCATGTGAATTTTGACAACAAGGTTAGGATAATAAATAAAAGGAAATTAAGAGGCTTTTCGAGCATGTCAAAACCTGACCATGTCATGTGTAAGAATTGTCAAAAAGGTAAAATGGAAAAGTCTAGTTTCAAGAGAAAAAACAAGACATCTAATGCTATTCTATAATTATTACATATTGACCTATATGGGCCCATGAGA
Source organism: Thuja plicata (assembly GCA_018584345.1). Taxonomy (NCBI): domain Eukaryota; kingdom Viridiplantae; phylum Streptophyta; class Pinopsida; order Cupressales; family Cupressaceae; genus Thuja; species Thuja plicata. Next base: position 2,286,092 of record MU223892.1, read on the forward strand.
ACAAAGAGCTACCATGGAAATAGATACTTCATTCTATTTGTAGATGATTATTCTAGAATGATGACAGTTATGTTCTTAAAAGAAATTAGAAGCATTCAAGATGTTTAAATGGTATAAAGATATTGTAGAAAAACAAAGTGGTAAGGAACTAAAATGCTTAAGATTACATAAAGGAGGAGAATTTATTTTTGATGAACTCACTAACTTTGTAATGAGCATGGAATTCAAAGACAGGTTTTTGCACCAAGAACACCACAGCAAAATGGGATTGCTTAAAGAAGGAACAAATCCATTATTGATTGTTCCAGAACACTGATGATTGAGAAAGGCATCACTCAAACATTCTAGAGAGAAGCTATCAATTCTATTTTCTACACATTGAACAGAGTTTAATTGAAGACATACACCAATAAGACACCTTACGAGCTATGGTATGGATGTACACCCAATGTAAGTTACTTCAGAATTTTTGGAAGTCAATGTTATATTTTGAAAGATGATAGAAATGGAAAGCTTGACTCCAAAGGAGAAGAAGGAATATTTTTAGGGTATTCTACCAAAAGAAAAGATTATAAATGTTTTAACAAATCCTCTAACAAAATCACTAAAAGTGAAAATGTCAAAGTAGATGAATTTGTTTAGAGAAATGATGAGGAAAGTAGAAAAAGAACTAGAAGACTAGAACCTTTTTGTATATATTGAAGAACCTGACACTCTGCCCGAGCAACATTGTATCGCTCCTGAGTGATAGGACAATGCACCCGAGCATCAGACTACAAATACCAAAAATCAAGAAATTGCTCAAAATGATGTCCTGATCGATGAAAATCAAAATGAAGGTCAAGATGATGATCAGAATGATGAACAAATAGCTGAACTGGTACTTGAAAATTATGTGAAAATACACCATCCACAGAACCAGATCATAGAAAACAAAAAGGCTTGAATGAGAACAAGAAGTAAGTCACTGAACAATAGATGTTTAATTTGCGATTTTGAGCCTAAATTTGTTAATACTGCACTTGAAATGAAGAATGGGTCAGTGCTATGAATGAAGAGATATAAAAGATAGAGAAGAAAAAAACACAAACATTAGTACCTAGACCAGATGACAATAATGTCATTGGTACCAAATGGATATTCAGAAACAAGCTAAATGAGAATGGAGAAGTCACAAGGAACAAAGCAAGATTAGTATACAAGGGGTATGCACAAGAAGAAGGTATTGACTATGGAGAAACCTTTGCACCCATTGCTAGACTAGAAGGAATCAAAATTCTACTTGCTTATGCTACTTACAAATGATTCAAGGTATATCAAATGGATGTCAAATCTGCATTCCTAAATGGAATACTAGAAGAAGTATACATTGAACAACTAGAAGGGTTTGTTGATCCTAACAAGAGAAACATGGTTTTTTGACTACACAAATCCTTGTATGGATTGAAACAAGCACCAAGAGCATGGTATGAAACACTTCACTCATATCTCATAGGTATTGGATTTGTAAGAACAAGTAAAAATAGTAACATGTAGTTAAAAGAAGATACTAATGATAACATTTTGATTACTAAAATATTTGTTGATTCTATCATATTTGGAGGGAATGATATGTTATGCAAATCATTTTCTAATGAAATGAGCAAAGAGTTTGAGATGTCAATGTTTGGAGAGATGAAATTCTTTCTTGGTCTATAGATTCTTCAGCAAGATGTAGACATCTATATCACACAATCCAAATACATAAAGGAAGTCTTGAAGATATTCAAGATGTAAGCTGACAAAGGAAGACAAGTCAACTGAGGTAAATCAGACCTGTATAGATCTATGATTGGCAAACTCTTGTATGTTGATCATACTAGGCCAGATATAGCACGTGCAGTTGTAATAGTTACAAGAGTGTCTGCTAATCCCAAGGAATCATACATGACTATTGTCAAAAGAGTTTTGAGATGTCTAAAGAATACCAAAGACTATGGCTTATGGTATAAAAGAGAAGGCAAATTTGAGCTTCAAGTCTACACAGATGTTGATTGGGCTGGAAACTTAGATGACAAAAAGAGCGCAATATGAGGAGCATTCTTCATGGGTGACAAAATTTTCACATGGATAAGTAAGAAGCAAGGATGCATCTCACAATCTACTGCAGAAGTAGAATATGTGGCTACTGCTGCAAATTGCTCTAAGATTGCATGGATCAAGCAATTACTACAAGGTATGAATATGAAAATTCTTGAACCAGTGATTATCTATTGTGATAATACTAGTGCAATAAACATTTCAAAGAACCCTATCATGGATGCTAAGACAAAGAACATTTCTATCAAGTATCATTACTTAAGAGAACAAGTACAAGAGAAAGAGGTGATACTAGAATATGTTTAATCCAAGGAACAATTAGTAGATATATTCACAAAGCCATTGCCTAAAGATACATTTGAGTACCTAAGAAAGAGACTAGGGGTCTGACCCTTGTCTATTGGTCACTAAGCTGGCTAGGAGGCTACATCATCCTACACATAATTAGAAAATCATTCATGTTGATGCAAGAAAAGAGATGGACTACAAAGATATATCAGTACATAGAAAGGTACTTATCTACACCAAACACCAGAGTTATTGTATTGCTGATGACGAGAAATTCAAGGAATATATTATGAAAAGAAATAAATTTAGTTTGGCATTGTTGTCAAAGGGAGAGATCACTAAAGAGAGAGAAGTATCAAAAAAGAGAGATGACTTAAGGAAGAGATTATATCCATATGAAATATCTATCAGAAATATTCAAAGGGAAAGATGTACTTAATGAATATGGATTGTATTTCTATCAAAGGAAAAAGAGATATGAAAAGACACATCCATAAAGGAGAGGAATAGTCAAAGGGAGAGAAAAAATTAGAGAAAGATTCAAAGAAACATCCATCTAAGGGAAATAATTAGAAAATAAAACACTACATATCTATCGAGAACAGGGAGAAGAGATTCTACGACAAAGGGAGAGACAAAATCCAAAGTTTCTACAAAATCCAAAGTTTCACACATCACAAATAATGTTGTTGTTGCATCCACCATTATTGAAATCAACTAAGGCTTGTTCATTCACCAAAACAGAATGATCATCATTCAACTAATGTACATTATATGGTGGTTCATGAGGAATTTTTCCCAATTTTATTTTATTAACCATTTCATTTGACATCACATTATCGGTAGTCCTTGAATCTATAACTACTTTGCATACCTTTTCTTTTCATTTGCAAGTTATCTTGAATAGTGTCCTTCTTTGTCTTTATTATTTTTCCTTAGACGCCTTGAGTAGTTTTCTTCTCACCATTAATGGTTCACCAACTAGAGGAGATGTAAGCTGATTAGGAGAATGCATACTTTCACAATCTTCCTTTTGCACCAACTGAACTCTATTTTCACCACTACTTGACGTAGACCCTTGTCTCTCTAGACACTTTCATGCTTGATGCCAGAATTGATTCCAATGAAATCGTCTTCCTCAAAAATTTCTTGAAATCCTACCTCCACCAAATCTTCTTCTAGAGCCTCTAAATCCACGTCTTTGATCAACAAATTGATCTTTGTTCTTATTTGCATCTTCTTGGTTTTCATAGGTCTTCCTTGTACCTCTTCCTCTACTAGTGTTGCCTCCACCTCTTCCTTTTCTTTCTTGTCTCCTCTTGATCTTCTCTTCAGCCTTTATTTCCAACTTGTAGCATTCTTCCACCATTCTAGGCGTGGTCAGATTTAGTTCAACTTGAATATTGTGTCTTAAATCATTGTGGTACCTTGTTACTTTTTCTTTATCCTCCTCCTCATGTCGTGCCCTTATAATCAATTTATAAAAATCTTTTGTATATGTTTTTACATCCATGTCTTTCTACTTCAAATTTTTTAGCATTTTATATAATTGGATATTGTATTCCTTAGGTAGGAATTTATCCTTGATCTTTGCTACCATCTTATCCCAATAAGCTATCTTGGTTTCCCCCTTTCTTAGCCTCTCACTTTGTACAAATTCCCACTACAGAAAAGCATGCCCTTTCAATATTGACTTTTCCACCTTTACCTTCTAGTGCTCTTGCATTTCCTCACATTCAAAGTGATTATCTAGTGCCCCAATCTAGTCTGGGATCTCTTCTCTATCCAATCTTGCTCAATAAATAGGTAAATTTTCCTTAGTTATGTTGTCATTTTCCTTGACCACCTTCAGAAGCCTTTCCATAATTGTATCCTTTGGGTCATATCTTCCTCTTGAGGAGTTTCATCCTCACCCTCTTCTTCTTCTTGGTAACTCTCCTCTTTAGTGACCCTTTCTATCCTTTGGTTTGTTTATAATGTTGCAAGTCTCGCCAATACAGCTTCTTAAGAATCCATCATCAACCTTATTTCCCTAGGAAGGGTTGCACTACCTTTTGGATGCATTTTTTACTCAACACAAAAAACAAAAATGACTTATATTGATCATACCTAAGATTTGATACAAATTGATGCAAAGGTAAGGTGGCTGAAGGACAACTGATCTACCATATTTCATAACTCAAGGGAAACCTACAACCTCAAACCCCAAGATAATTACACTATGCAAGATTGAATCTCTAACTCCTTGTAATAGTAGAAACATGTGGATTCAAATCAATTTAGGTTATTTCAAAACCCCATATTCAACTTTAACAAATACAAATTTCTTGTCACATTTGACATTATGCTTCAGTAGGGCTACAAACATGGAATTTGGTTCAAGGATTCATAATGCTTGAAAAGACCTTGGAAATATCTCAAACCAAGTAAATTAAACATTAATGGACTAATAAAAACCTTAACCATTAAACATTATGTAGATATGTACACACACACACACACACACACACACACGTGTGTGTGTGTGTGTGTGTGTGTGTGTGTGTGTGTGTCTATATATATATATATATATATATGCACACATACACAATTTATTTACAAAGGAAAATTATCCATAAGCATCAACGTGCACAAACCTATGTGTATGTTGTTGTATATTCCCTGTGAAATCTCTATGAAAATCAAAAATAAGAGAAAGAAAAACCAACCTTCTACGTCACTAGAAAGAGAAGAAGAATAGGTCTTAAAAATTTAGGAACCCTAGCTAAATATAAATACAAAGCAAGTGGAGAAACCGTAATATACTAGAATCTTTTTGGAAAATTAAAAAGGTGCACAAATGTGTAATTAATTATTAGATAAAATGAGAATTACCTAAATATTTTTACACAACATACTAATTTAACAATGCACAACAAGGGGTGCCTTAGTACTATTTTCCAAATTCTACAAGCTTCATTGCAACTACACCCAATCAAAGCTATACTAAACTGAACCATTCTCAGCTTTTGTTTCTCCTCAATATCACATTTTAATTAATAATTCTTACAAATATTCAAGGGAAAATAAACTTTACACACCAATTTGATTTTGGGAGTGACAAGCCTCTATTCTCAAGTCTCAACTATGCACCTAGTGTTACTACGTATTTATGGCACCAATAGAAAGCCTATCAAAATTAAATAGCAAAGGATTATCACCCACTTTAATTCCTAAACATTTAATCAAACCACATTTCTAAGAAATTGCATTCAATGATACCATTTATGCAATCTTTATTTCTCGTACTAGATTATTAATAATTTATTTTATAGACATTTAATTTTGGCACATGTCAAAGTACATGGATTAAATGATACATATGCTATTGTCAATTGCACATTGTAAATTTTGAATTTTTTTGCCATTGAAAGTTGCACTCAAAATGAGTGATTCCTAGCTACTACTTCTCATCAATATTAGATTTTCAATAACACTTCTTACAAATATTTAAGAAAAAAATTATAATCTGCCCATGCAGAGAAATCCTTCAGACTAAAAGCACTTACATTAGCTCAATGCTCCTGGATCTCGAACAACGATGCAATTTTCAAAGTCAGAAGCCTCTATTACCAAGTCTAAATTTGGTACCTAGCATTACTACATATGTCCACTACAAAGACAAAAACTATAAAAAATTATAAATAAAAGGACATACAACCTCTCTTATCTCTAGGCGTTTAATGGTGCCACATTTTAAAGAAATTATATTGAATGATACCATCCTTGCTCGTTGTCACTCGTACTAGATTACTAATAATTTAATTAATATACATAGATTCGAGCCACATATCAAAGTGCTTGGATTAAACATCATGTACACTACTACTCCTTGGTCATTGTCAAATTCTTATATTTTTTGGAAATTAAACTATACAAATTCAAATTTTCTCCTTGTTATTTTGACTGGCAGTTGATAGAAACATAGATAACTAGATTTTTTAATAATTTTAAAATATGCTAAAATTTATAGACTATAGGAGATACATATATGTTTGATAAGTTCAGAAATGCTATTGGTTAAATTAAATCAAAAGTTACTTCTAATGGATGATCTTTGTCCAAGTCTATCATGTATTGCATGTAGTATTAGACTCATCACTAGTTATAAAAGTCACATTACAATATTTAGAGACAATGTTACTTGTATCATTAGTAATAATGACATTATCATATTCATTCAGAGTAGAATGAAAGTGACAAATGAAACAGAGTCCAAATTAGAAAATATAACAGAAAGCTTGAATGGTCAACTAGCTATACAGAGCAACATTTACAAATTGGGAAATTAAAAGAAAATGAAGAAGAGATTGAAAGAATTTGATTGCCAAATTATCAAAGCTTCATTGCAACTGCGCCAAATGAAAACTAAAAACACTTACATTAGGTCAATGCTCATGTTTGCCAAACACGTATGCAATCTTTAGAGTAACAAGCCTTTATTCGCAAGTCTAAACTTTCCATCTCTTCTACTTTTCTTCTCGCTCTGTATATCTAGTTGAGCTAGGGTTTTCCATTTGCTCTATAT